>JASPKZ010001623.1:1202500-1385000 GCA_030220185.1 Diploptera punctata
TAATCAATTCTTATTTAGGAATATTCCACAATACATGGTTTCTCCTTCAACCCAAAGTGATTTGTCGCCAGAGGTCCCTGTCTAAAGCATCTTCAGCCCTCAAATCTCTAGCTTACATACTTCTCTTCACTCCATCCATCCATCGTTCTCTAGGCCTGCCTCTTCCACTTTTTCCATTAGCTTTCCAATTAAGGATCTTCTTTGGCATTCTATCTTCTTCCATTCTTATGAGGTGCCCATACCATTTCAAACGTTTTTCTTCTATTTTTCCTAATATGTTTTTTTTTTCAACTTGCATAATTTCCCTTATTGTGCTGTTTCTGACTTTGTCCCTTCTCGAAATTCTTGTCGATTGCCTCCAAAAATCCATTTCTACTGCTAACAGCTTGTTGGCTTGTTTTCTACGTACTGTCCAGGTTTCGGACCCATATAATAAAATGCTTTGTAACAAAGCACTGAGTTCAACATACCAATGATTAATAATAATAATAATAATAATAATAATAATAATAATAATAATAAATAATAATAATTATTAATAGTAGTTGTAGTTCTTGTCACTCCTCTTGGAAGCATACGGTATTTGTGAAAGCACGCCACCGGACTCTGCTTTTTGCCTGAGGGAAGAGGTTTGGATTATGGGGATTGGAATGACAGAGAGATGTGGAGGAGAATGACTATATTAATTGGACGCAGGAGGATGCTTTGAAACATTGTGATATCTACTAAATAAAACATGAAATTATTATATTTATTATTATTATTTTTATTATTATTACTATTACTATTATTATTATTATTATTATTATTATTATTATTATTATTATTATTATTACTATTACTATTATTATTGTCATTGTTATTATTACTATTATTATTGTTATTATTATTGTTGTTATTATTATTGTTATTATTATTTATTAAAAAATGTATTAAAAACATAGACTTTGGCACGTCATAGACAAACTGTAACACCTTAAACAATCTTTGTATATATTGTATATTTTGTGTTACGAAATAGGCAGAGAATGTCAGATTAGGCTAAAGCAATTAAGAACATGTATATAAGAACCTTAATCTCAAATTAATTTTATGTAAATTCAAATATAGTATGTGGTATTACGCTATGTAATGGAGCATACTGAATAAAGCCAATTAAATTATTATCATTATTATTATTATTATTATTATTATTAATTATATTCTCTAGCATTGCTTGGTTTATATCAAAAGACTTTGTTTACATTGTAGTATGTACTCATGTCATCTGTCTGCTTGAATGAATTATTAAATAATAATCGATACAGGTATGGATTCTAGTAGCAAATATTCTGACGACTGAGAATAAATCAGAAATAAAACTTGGTGAGGTTAGTAGGTCCGGCATTTCAACTCGGAACCCGCATCTCGTATGCTTACCGTCGCGTCGGAGAAAATTCTTAATAAAAATAAATAAATATCCTCAACTTGTGGTCAGGTCGAGGGATGATGCCCCCTATATAGAGGTCTGTGAATGACAAGTGTGCCGGCCGACCACGCCTGACGCACCATCACGGGGACAGATGAATGAAAATAAACGAAATGGATGATATGAGTATGGAGAAATGGTGGAATGAAATTGTAGCAGGGGAAAACGGGAGAAAAACCCCCAGAAAAATCTGCTCAAGCTCCGTTTCTTCCACCATCAAACACATGGAGCGATCTCGGGACTCCAGCGTTGAGAGGCGAACGTCTAACCGGAACCGCCAGAAAATTCTTAATACATTGGAAGATTTTATTTAAGGACGCTCTCTAACTACTCAATTTATTAGCGTCACAATTAAAAGCTGAGACTGAAATTGTCAACAAATTTTTCTCAGAAGTGTCTTATATCCGGGTTGAGGTAATTTTACGTTTCGTAAATACACGCCACAAGACCGATGGACGCCACATTCAGGATTTTTAAGCCCTGAAATATCCATCAATCCCGGCCGGGTTTGTATCCGCATATTTCAGAACTAGAAGTGAACATTGCAATCACAAACGTGTTTGAAAAAAGAGTTATGTCGTATTAATTGAATGTAATGTTTATTTTACATTTTGTGGGAAAATATATACTCGTAAAGAACCTTCGTATCAGTTTACTAAGAAAATAGCTGTCAGCTTCATAAAATGATGTATTTGGATCCTGAGAAACGGTCATCGTGGTGGCATCATTTGAGTTTTAAAAACAATTTTTAAATTAAATAATATTGCACAAGATTACAACCTAGAATTTTTTTCGACAAAAAATCTAAAGTAATTACCGAGTGTGGCAAAGAAATGGAAAGAACGAAAATAGCACTAAATGACAAAAACGCTAGAACAAGTAAAACATTTAATTTATCTATGTGTATCTTTAGGCTGTAATAGCGGAAAATACATAAATTACAAATATTTCAATATTGATGTTGCACCCTTAAAAGAACACTGGAAAAGAAAAGAAACACATTTAAAATTTTATAAAGCATTGGCTGTACCTGCAATATTGTATGACTAAAAAATATGGACTCTGAATAAACAGTCAATTAAAAGAATAGAAGCAGCAAAAATGAAATATTTACGATTTGTGGCAGGATATACTTTAATGGATAAAAAACGAAGGAAAGATATTCGTAAAGAACTTCAAATATTCAGTTTGACAGATAAAATAAAAGCGTATAGAAGGAAATGGTATGAACATGTCTGCAGAATTGATACCATCAGATTGCCTAGGAAAAGTCTAAACTCTCAATCAAGAGGAGGGAAAAGAGATCGGGGATGTCCACGAAAGGGATGGACGCAGCAGCTATAATACTTGGAGCCAAAACGAACCAAAAAGGTTCAATTCTTGCAAAAAAAAAAAGTTTAATTTGTGATGTAATCAGCTATCCCATATATATATATATATATATATATATAGCCTATATTCCGCGCCGTAGTCGAGTGGTTAAGGCAGGAAGCAGGAACTTGCGCAGGTTCGAGTCTCCATGGGGAAAGAAATTTCCTTATAGTATTTCGGCCAGTATGGGATCGGTGCTCACCCAGCATCGTGAGGTATTTGGGTAGCTACAATAAGTAGCGGCTTCTGGTTGAGAAAACCAGCTATAACGGCTGGGGGACTCTACATGCTGACAACATGTCACACCTACACTGGCTGGATGATCATCTACCTCTGTGATTGACACATGTGGATGTGAGGCCTGCAGCCGGCTGATAGGCTAAGGGCTTTATAGGCCTGTCGCGCCAGGAGCTTTTTATACGACACAGCGGAACGTTTACCTCCAGTCATACCAGCATTGTCACTGCGTCGCACTAACACTAACCATGTATAGTCAGGAACAAATAGCAAATTAATCACTTACTCAGCTTACTTAGGGTATTGCACTGCAATTTCGACTCCACAGACTGACGTGGAGCGAGTATACGCGGGATGACAGGGCATTAGTTCGCAAATCATCCACAAACGAAGCAGGTCAGTGTTCCGTTGTGTTGGATAATACACTGGCGTTAGTAAGTTACACAGCATAAATACATGCTATTAGTAGATTCTAAACCCCATAATTTGATTTGAAGAAGTAATCCTTTACGAATAAAGCTGTAAAATTGTAGAAAATTTAGTAAAAGTAATTGGTTAATATTAAACCCTTTAATTGGTAAAATACTAATTTCTCGTGCCAGTTATTTAAATGTGGCTGACCGCACTGGAAACGAAATCACGCATGACTGTTATTATTAAGTTTATTGTGTAATTCGACACACATTTAAGTTATTACTACTCGTTCGTTGTCTTCTGTTTCATTAATGATACTAAATAAATCGAACAAATTGATGTATCCTACAGGATACATGGTCAATTAAGGGTTAAGGATGAAGGCGTAATAGCATCATGTTATTCAATTTTTTACTTCGCATCCTAATGTGTGTTAGTAGATTATTGCAGATAACAAGAATAGATCAATAAAACAACACAGTGATAAAAATAAACATAACCTACGTGCAGTTCGCACTTTAAAAAACGGTAACATTGAATTTCACCTCGTATGTTCACAAGTTTACTATATAGCATTATAGAGACTCTTTTCATTCCAATTTCTCTAAAAAATGTCAAACAGAAAACATATAATCGGTAATTCTCCCAGTTATACTATATGGGTCCACCGCTGTGGTCTCGAGGTAGTGTGCTGCCTTGTCACACAGCGGACCCTGGTTCAATTCCCGGTCAGGACAGGCTCCTGTGTGAGATTTTTTCGGGATTTTTCCTCACCTGTAAGACAAATGTCAGGAAGCTTAGGGTCCAATGGTCCCCGAAAATCATCCTTATCATCATCATCCTTCGCCGGTGTGGAAAGCAACGGGAAGCTACCACACCTATTCATCCATCCATAGTAATTCTGCCCGAGGGCAGGCCTTTCACTGCAATCATAGCATTTTCATGCTATGCTTTGCAGCTTTACTAGGGAATTATAGGTGTGGTAGCATCCCGTTGCTTTCCACACTGGTGAAGGATGATGATGATGTCCGGATGATTTTCGGGGACCGTTGGGCTCTGTGTCTCGAGACCACACCGGTGGACAGCACACCTATAATGCCCTAATAAAGCTGCAAAGCATAGCATGAAAATGCTATGATTGCAATGAAAGACCTGCCCTCGAGCAGAATTACTATGGATGGATACTATATGGATGTGAAACATAGTATAGGCCTATTACTTCAAGAGAAGAGAAAATGTTACGAGTTTTTGAGAATAAAGTGCTTAGGACATATTTGCCCCAAAGCGAGATGAATAGACATTTCAATAGGTGAATGAAGAAAACTTTATGACAATAGGCTAGACAATCTTTATGGGAAATCAGATATAATAAGTAAAGTTAAGTCCCGTAGACTAAAATTGATGTGGCGTATAGTACGAATGGGAAATGAAAGAGGGGCATGTAAAATCAGGAAAACTTGAGGGAAAGCGCCCAATAGAAAGACCAAGAATCAGGTGGGAGAATAACATGGATTATGATTTGGGGGAAGAGGGAATGCTGGGAATTATTGGAAAATATAAGTTCACGATAGGATGTATGGGGAGCTTATGTCAGCGCGGCCATGGAGCTCCGAGTTCGATACTACCAGTGAATAAGTAATGTTCCCATTTTACAATAGAACATTCGTCAATCCACATCAATCGGGTGTCGTTGGATGCAAGGATCCGCACATTTATGACATGGGAGAGAGATCGGCGACTATATAGTCATACACTTCGACTTTTATACCCAGGAATGTATCCCAACTTTCTAAACTGTTTTTTTAAGGGCGCTAAATTAGATTAAATAAAGCATTATTATTATCATTATTATTATTATTATTATTATTATTATTATTATTATTATTATTATTAGATATAAACAAATAAAGAAAAATCTCCTCAAATTTATTAAGTCCACAGAATTATGCCTTGCCTCTTGAAGTATCTGGCCTGCTTCTAAATGTGCCCTTAAAACTGCACACATTTATTGCGAAGTATGTTTAAAATTAGTCCCGTGCCGTAGCCAAGTGGTTAAGGTAAGATGCCTTGGCGCAGAGCTATGGGATTTGAGCTGGTTCGAGTCTCCATGAGGGAAGAAATTCTCTCATGGAATTTCGCCCAGTATGGAACCGGTGTCCATCCAGCATCGTGAGACATTTGGGAAGCTACAATTAATAGCGGCTCCGCGTTGAGACTAGGGGACCCATCATGCTGAGCTCATGTCACCCCTACACTGGCTGGATGATCATGTGGAAGTGAAGCCAGCAGCCTGCTGGTAGACCAAGGGCCTTCTAGGTCTGTCGCGCCGTGGAGTAGACATTTAAAAATAAATAAAATTGTTTTGATGAAATGAACTTCCTTAGAAGAACAGAAGGCTACACAAGTTTGGATCGGATAAAGAATGATGATATAAGAACAGAGTTAAATATATATCCATTGAATGATAAAATCAAATAATATAGAGTAAATGGTTTGGACATGTAGAAAGAATGGATGTAACAAGGTTACCAAAAGCAGCATTTAACTACAAGCCAAGAGGTTCGAAGAATGTAGGAAAGCCAGTGAAAAGATGGACAGAACAACTGTGAGGCGGAACAGGCAATTTGCCTAGCCCGTGAAGTAAAGAAGAATAATAATAAGAAGAAAGTTCAGAATACAGGTCAAATGGAAATGCTTATGGTTTATAAACATATTAAATAATGCTCTTTTATATTTTTGCTTTGTGAAGGAGAAACCTGTCTTTGATCTCGAGAGAAAAAGTAAAACCTTGACGTATGTTGAAAGCCACAGTTCATAATGTACTCGTACTTCATTTAAACAGAACCGGTCTTCAGAAGTTTCAATATTCTAAAGACAACACTTTTCTCACTCACTCACTCTCTCTCTCTCTCTCTCTCTCTCTCTCTCTACATGTCTCCTTCTTTCTCTTATAATTTCCTTTTATTTGTATCACAAGTTATGTTTAATTATGTCTCGTTAGTCTTAAAACCAAAATTTTATTGTAACGGTTTGTTCATTGTCTTCCCAGGAACTGTATTTGCGCTTAACTAACAGGATATGTACGCTGTGAGGATTTAGTTGTCATGCTTTCCTCTTCTCCTTAAGGTTTTTTTATTCAATGCCCCAGGTTGTCATTTAGACATTTCTGGTGTTCTCTCCCGGCATTGGCTTAATTGTAACACACTTCTGAAGTTGGGGCGTCTAGAAGGCGGAGTTATGTTATCCCGATGATATGATGTGATGGATGATAAATGATAATGAAGCGCCAGGAGAGTTCTTAACCTAAACTTAACCTAAATTCCAGACCATGGGCAACCACAGGAATGTTCCCTTTAAGGAAAAGTTCCTATGGTTTGATCGGGAATCGAACCCGGGACCTCGTGAATAGTAGTCAGAAACTCTGACCTCTAGCACATCAGGCTATCCTTAAGTTCCGTATAACAATATTCACAATAACATTTATTGTCAATTGTTTTCTTTTGTCAAAGTTTTTGGAAATGTTTATGTGTTTTCACCCCACCCTCCCAACACATTCCAGCACGTGATTATTTTTAAGCACGTAGTCAACTGTTTTTTTGTTTTCTCTCAGTCATATTATGGTGACCGAGGAGAAGGTGAGTGCCCATCTCTTTCTTAAACCGACCAGACTTCTCTCTCTTAAAACGGAAAATTAAATCCTCACAAACTATAGACATTTCGTTTGTTCTATATCCTGGTAACACTACCTTAGTCATTGGAACTATCGAACACGGAGGTTCATATATACAGTTTATTCCATCTCGTCAACAAATATTTTCCACTCATTCCCTGTGTAATTCATCTCCCTCAAATTATATAGTTAATATTATTATGACATCTCTTTCTTGCTCTATCCACTGGACGATTTCCGTCTGTTCTTCTGCAAGAAGTTCCCTTTCTCCTCTTTCATGTCCTCCCTATCGGAATCTACGTAGACTTAACTATTCTTATTACATCTGGTTTCTATAAAGATCATGGAGCTCACTGTTTTTTAGTTTTCTCCATTCACCCGTCCATTCTTTCGGTAAAAGAAAATCTCAAGCACTTCATTACCAAAGAAGTACAGTCCAGTTCTGGTAACTGTAGCCATCTTTTGAAACCAAAGGCGCGTGGCAGGAGGGAACATTGGCGAGTGGGGGAGGGAACTAGTAGTCATGCAAAAAACATTTTCTTATTAATTATAATAATCGTAATAAAATAAATTGTTACAAAAAACAACACTATTCTATAACGAAAACTTCAAACTTATTATACATCAAAACTACTCAGTAACACAGAACTAGTATATACGAAAATTCAACGTGTAGTATTATCGCCTCATTATGATGCTTAACAAGCGGCTCGCTTTGTTTCTCCGCAGCTGTTATATGTTATTAGAATACAAAGATCCCGAGTACCACGTTGTTGCCACATTGCTATTCTTCCCTCAGTTTCAATTAAAATTCGGAACGTGGAACAGTCGATCCAGTTATAAAATTGTATACAGTAATTAACTGTTATAATTATCAGTCATTTATTGTGATATGTAGCTCGAATAATAATACAATAGCCTATCTACAAATTACATTAGTTTAATATATAAGTGATTTGAACATGTGCGCGGCCATGGGAAAATGTTTCAGACCCGAACGATTAATAATAATAATAATAATAATAATAATAATAATAATAATAATAATAATAATAATAATATGTAAATTTGAGCATGATGTATGAATATTAAATTTATGTAGACCTACAAGCTATATAATGTTGGAATTAAATTATTTAATAAATGAGTACATATATAATTTTACTTTTAAAAGTTAAACAATACCAAATAATAACATAAAAATTAAATAATAACTTAAATAATAATCAATGTCTTCTGTCCTTGTGTAATAAACGCCCATAGCGCTATGAGAAACGTGACAACACCGCATGTCAAGCATTGCCTCTCGGCACCGCTTTTATATAAACTGTTAACCATGAGAGTGAGGCGATAATAATTATTATGTTTTCAAAACTGAGGATAGTTGCTGGCAGTACCTGGAACTCTCTTACCGCACCACATACCATAGACCCCTCAAAAGCGGCTAAAGAAAACGATTTTGTAGTGTCATTTTCCTGTATGGGCGGTTCGAGCGCAAGCGATTATACGCTTCCCTCTCACTGCTCGGGTCTCGAGATTGAGTCCCAATCGATCCACGTCACTTACGTAGTGGACGAAACGGAGCTCGGACAGGCTTTTCTCGGGTTTCTCCCGTTTTTCCCTGCCACAAATTTATTCCACCATTTCTCCATACTCATCCATTCCGTTCCATTTCATTCATCGGCCCCTGTGACGGTGCGTCAGGCGTGGTCAGCCGACACCCTTGTTGTTCACAGACCTCTAAAATATAGGGACTTCATCTCATCTCATCCCTGGACCCGACTCTGAGTTTGACACGAGTTGAGGATATCATTATTTTATTTTCGCCTATGTATAACAATTAGTTACATTGTATTTAATAATTAATTTTTACCGTTCTTGTAAGATTAGATTATAGATTTACTACATTAAAGTTAAATAATGCAAAGAATTAGCACAATGTGATCCTGATCGTTTTTAGCATTCACCTTAATATATACATTTCTGGAGAATTTAGGATGATAAGTGTCCCTGCATGCATGTTTCAGAGTTCATTTGTTCTGCATCTCACTGCTGTTTGTTATTATCGTGTTTTTGAATCCATCTTTATTCTGTTGACACGTCCTAATGTATTTATCGCTGATCATATTTCTACAGTAAACAAATACCCTATTGAAGCAGCTTTAGAACATAACTACTGTACTGTATATATTTTCGGTAATACAGTGAGAGGGGTCTAGTGAGAGAAGGGAGCTATGCTACTTCCAGAATAAATGGAAATAATCAGTGCTATTTATATTAATATTTTTCCATTATATAGTTTACATAACAGTAAGTTAAGAAGAAAATAGTTACCCCTTTATTGTACAAATGATGCTGCAATATATCTAATATATAAAAATGAATGTTTGTTTGTTCGTACTTTATGCGCGGCCATATCGTTGATCCGATTGTGATGGGGTGTTTTGCGAAATGTTCAGGAGATTCCCGGGATGAACATAGGCTACAAGAGAGTTGAGATACTCAACTCCTACACCCTTAAAAACACCCTTTGTAGTGAAAAACGTGAAAAAGTCCCCCTTTTTACCCTTAAATGGCTTATGCTGCCTAAACCATAACAAATACACAAAATTAATGTACACAAAATCGAATATCTCAAAAACTCTACAAAAAAGTCTGCGACAGCATATGTTTATCTTCTACAGATAACACACAATAGCCATTTTTGTATTTCATTGAAGCCAAGGAGATCGGGATAAGTAGATTCCCGGGCAAGCATGTGCTGCCAAACCATTCATCCGATTGTCATAGGGCTTTATGCACAATGTTTAGGATTTTCGCGGGAAGGTTATAGGTTATAAGAGAGTTTTAATTCTCAAGTCCTTCACCTTTAAAAATCGCCTTCTGTAATGGAAAAACGTGAAAAAATTTCGCTTTTTGTAAGCTTATATGGCTTACGCTGCCTAAACCATAACAAATACACAACATTATTGTACACAAAATTGAATATCTCAAACAACTCTACATAAAAATCCGCACAGCATATGTTTAACTTTTAAAGATAACTTTCAATAACCATTTTTGTCTTTCGTTGACGCTAAGAAGATCGGGATAAGTAGATGGATAACTCAAAATAACGAATTTTGTCCCGAACCCCGGCCCGCCGCGTGACGTGGCAGCACGCTATCTCGAGACAACAGCGGTGGACTCCCTAAAATTATTAAATAAAATAATTCAAAATAATGAAATAAAGATAAATATTCTTCTTTTATTTACTTTAGTAAGAAAGGACCAAATATTGAAAATAATTTTTGAATTTTGTCTATCACTAACTATTTTGGCAGAAAAAGTTTATTACAAAAGCATATTCCAGCTTTCTCGAAGTTTGCCGTCTGATTTGACACCATTACATTATATAGGAATTCATGATAAAAAGGTTGAAAACACATATGAATCATGGGGTCTCACAGTAAATTTACAAAAAACAGAATATCTGGCAATGAAAGAGAAAATTTAATATCGGAGGAAGGAATTCAAATAAAGCAAATGAAACAAACTAAATATTTGGGAATAATTATGGATAACATTGAAGGTATAGGCAAAGAGAATATAAAACATAGAATTGAATTGAGTAGCAAAATAATATCATCGTTAAATTCCATATGGCGGAATAAGCATATTTGGAAGACACAAAAAAATATATTTGTAAAACGCTGGTGGAATCTGTTGCAATGTATGGAAGTGAGGTATGGGCAATCAATAAGTACTACAAGAATAGACTAATAGCTCTAGAAATGGATTATTTACGCAGAAGTGTCAGAAAGTCAAAATTAGAAAATGTCACAAATAAGGAAATTAGAAATATAATGGAAGCAGAAGAAAGCATAATTGAAAGAATTGAGAAGGAATTAAAGTGGTTCGGACATGTTTTAAGAATGGAAGATAAGCGATGGCCAAAGCAACTATATCAATGGCATCCGACCAGAAAGAGGAAGAGAGGGAGACCGAAGTTAACATGGAAGGAAAACATGAAGACAATGCAAGCAAGAGGACTAAGATGACGAAGATCGTAGGCTTGGGAGGTTTGACACGGGAAGACGGCAGCAGCTGGTAAAAACCCGAAGATAGAATAGAACATCGTGTAGGCCTACTGTATATTTAGTTCGTTTAAATCATAATTATCTTTCTATAGAAATTTTAAGAAGTTATCTTCGTTAAATCAGTGGCCATACTTGTACAATGTATGTCGCTATTCATATGGGTATGCAGAAGATACGGTTGGATTCTTGCTATTATTACTTGCGTAACGAAACTTATTACGACTTTAATTAGCATGCCATAGAGATTAAAAGTAAAAGAAAGTTGCAAGGTGTAACAAAAAATACTGTCATTTTTCATTACCTTTGTAGTGGCTTATTACAAATTTAAGTTTATTAATCTCATGACTGGAGAAGGATTTTCTATGACACATGTATTTCTGAAACCTTTATTTCGAAATTCAAATTAGTAAATCTATTTTTTTAACAATTATAATAACATCTAAATGTTTTTCCCATGAAATTCATACTTTGAACTTTTTAATGGAGATTAACTTTTTTATTAATTGAATCAGTGAGTTGTAAAGGGAAGAAACTCCAAATACCCTACTTATGAGAAAAAACTTTAAAAAAGAAAGAAAAACTACATAACTTCTTATAGCTTATTCTGACAAATTTTTGACCAATTACAATATTGATCCTCTGTTTGCAGGAAATTCAAATATAACAAGAATTCATAATTTCTGTAGTACATGCGTGTTTCATCGCTTTTCGAATGCCATTGAGTTTCTTCCTCTTTTCAAATCATCCAAAAATAAATTTAGAATTATTTCATAAATAAACTTTATTAGTAATTATAAGAAAAGAACACTACATTCAAAACCTCAAATACATCAAGAAAACACATTTTTGGGTTTTACTTGCGTTCCTATGTAATCCTTTGGAAAATGTTCATTAACCATAAGTGATGTTAAATTAACGATACGTTTATCACTTTTTGCATAAAAAGCAGAGGATCAATATTGTAATTGGTCAAAAATTGTCAGAGTAAGCTATAAGATGTTATTTAGTTTTTTAAGGTTTTCTCAAAAGTAGGATATTTGGAGTTTCTTCCCTTTTAAACTCAGTGATTCAATTGTAAAATAAGTAAATTAGATTTTTATGTAAATATTATAGTTTTCGCAGCTTATAATTTTTGCCTATATAACGAGAGAATTTTCTGTACTATTAGATACAATGTAGTACTTTATATGGTCGTTATAATTTAAGTAGCAAAAATAAAGACGATTGACTTCTTCTCCCCATCTTCCTCCCCTTATTTTTCTCATGTTTAATCATCTTTTTAGAGACCATTTTTCTAGATATAAACCGACACACTAAATTCTGAAAAATAATTAACCTAACATATTCTGCTCTCGGGAGAACTTAAGGTAAGAATATATACAGAAAAATGTATATCCACTGTGAAATACAGATTCGGAGTTACGAACTAAGGGGTCTAGTGAGAGAACTGAGAAGAAGTAAAAATAAATTGGGTTTTATAAAGCACTAGCTAATGCCCTGCGTGCGCTGCTACACCTAAATAAATGATAATGTGATTTTGCATGTAGTTAAATAAGTAAAAGGAAAAATAAATATAAATTTATATTGTTATTATTTTAGATACCCCGTCTGATTACCCGACGTGCTGCCACGTCACGCGGCGGGCCGGGGTTCTATCCCCGGTCGGAACAAGTTTCCTGGGTGACTTTTTTTCAGTAAGATAAATGCCAGGAAACTTTAATGCCCATACGGTCCCCAAACTTCATCTGGTCATCATAATTCATATTAGCCTTAAATTAACTTCAGGATTAAAGACTCTCCTGATGCACCACTATCATAACCATCACTCATCATATCATCGGGGCAGCGTAACCCTACCTTCCAGGCGCCCCAACCTCAGAAGTGGATTAAAATTACGCCATTACCAGCAGAGAACACCAGAAATGTCGAAACGACAACTGGGGCATTGAATAAAAAATAGGGTATAGCATAATTCTATGTTATCAATTTACACTGATACATAGCTTTGTATTATTTTCATTCTCCCATGGGACACTTCCCCATAGGACGTACAAGCGAATGTCCTTTGCAGATCGCCTTTGGTAGAAAGGAGGTACTCTAAACAATACATTAACAAAAGTACACATAAAACAGTCTCACTGGATCAGTAGTTGCAGTATGCACCGACAACCGCCGAAGATAATACCCGACAGTAAACGACAATGAATACACATCTAATAGATCCATGGTAGAGATTTAAAATCCACTATCTTATAGGAAATCAAATCCGGCGCCGGAGTGGATTAATGTAATTTTATAAAAGCGTTTCCTTTCCATACTCATAGACGTATACAGTAACACTAAAGTTAAAGTTGCCCTCTTAATATGCCATGAAGGCCCAAGGCATGAAAGTGGCTAACCCTATACTCAGGCTGACTTTGCTGCCAGGAAAGATTCTGCAACTCATTTACAGGAGGCTGAATGGACTCTAAGGGCCAATCAGAAACCAATAACTAAAAAAAAAAGTATTTACGCCTCCGCGTGTGGGGCTCTAGCCCATAGCCTTTGCCACCTGAACTGTCTAGCTCAGGTAGTACTAGTAATATCGTTAAATATAAATGTCTCTGAATTACAGTTGATTGGACCTGAAGGAGGTAAAAACTGCGATCCTTCAGATGAAGTAGAAATTGGAAGTTCCTTTTAATGACAAATGAACACTAGTATTAGGCTAAATAATGTAGGAGAACGAATAATATTATCAGATATTTTAAAACAAGAATTCACTGCAGATGTCGATAAATAAGCTTACTGCAATGTGCTGTCAGCTCACACATAATTTAACATTTTAATCTAATTCAACTAATTTTAATCTAATTTACACGTTGAATCAATTAGGACTCTATTATAATCTCAAAGTCTCAACTTCAAAAACTAAAATTATGGCTTTTCAGGGCAAAGTGCCAGTCAGAGCAAAAATAGTAATCAATGAAATAATAGAACAGATAGCATACTTTAACTATATTGGTTCAGATATAACATGTAGCTACGATTGGGATATACATTGGCATAATAAATTAAACCGATATCAAATGATGTGTGGCACCATAAGAAGAACCCTCCGAAAGACTCGAAGAGAAACTCAGCTCAAGTTTTATAAAATTATGGCCGTTCCTGTTCTTTTATATGGATCTGAATCTTGGGTACTTACAAAAAAATATATCTCACACATTCAAACCACTGAAATGAAATTTTTAAGATCCGTAAAAGGATGTGCACGCATGGATAGATTACAAAATGAATCAATAAGAAATTAACTGGAGATATTTTCAATAGTCGATAAACTAGAAGAGCACAAATGCCAATGGAAAGAACATTTAGACAGAATGGACAATACAAGATTACCCAAAAAGATTAACACCTACAAACCACGTGGAAAAATATATTTGGGACGGCCAAGGAACTGATGGACTTGAGACCGGAACAGGCCGCATTGACCTAATCCTAGAAAGGAAGAAGAAGAAGAAGAAGAAGAATCTAATTCAACGTAAAAATATATAGCATAATTAGAGCTACTAATTTTAATATACTGTAAGTAGAAATATGTAAGCCTAAGATAGTCTAATGTAATTTATAGAAATATTGTGTTAATTATAAATGTACAAACAAATTAAACAGATAGATTAGCTGATAAAATTCGGCTTGAAAACTTACCAAGTTTATTATGATCTTCATGATTGTTAACAGAAATATAAAACACTAGTTAATTTTCACAAGAGAGAGCACAAACTACATAACTACAAGAACAATGTATCCGATGTGTCGATCACGTCCAAGTGAAGAATGTCTTCTGAAGCGTACTTCTGTTCCACTTTATATACAAGAGAGCTGAGAAGCACCTTCACAGAAAATGCTATAAAACTGTACGAACTCTTGCAGTCAACCAAGGCCCGAGTAAAAAGAAACGGGGAAAGTTGAGGAATACAATTGAACGTTGAGCAGCGGATGATGAATTTGCACAAAAAGTAAAGAAACATAAAAACAGGAATGAGAAGTTGTTCATAAGCATTAACAAAAATAATAGCATTTGACATTCCGTTTATTGTAAAATGGTACAGTTTCGTATCCGGAAGTAGAATTGTTCACGTAAGAGTTTGTATAAAGAAATAAACACACTATTATGTTATTTTTTTAAAATAAATGTTAACTGATTTTTTCAGGAAGTACAAATTCTTAAAAGAAGCTAACATAGCTTAGTTGCATTCCATTTATCAATAAGGCACGGAAATTTAATTTTACACGCTTCCGAACAATTTTTTGAGTGGTCATTCTGCTATCCCGATCTAACAAATTTCTAAAATTCTTAAAAAAAATTAGAAACGATAATAGTAATTAAGACGATAAAACTTCAGAGAAAAGTGGAATAAAAACGAAATGATTTATGCAGACAAATTTTACTTTAATTAGTTTTATCCTCTAGAATTGAAAGGAAGAGAATTGAAAGAAGAAAAAAAGATTGCCGAAAAAGAATTTGAACATTGGAAAATAAGGACTTATTGAATAATGAAAACCTGTGGGCCCTTACAGCATAATTATTTTTGTAAGATCAACTATAATCTTGTAGCTATGAATTGAAGAAGAAAATATCAATGACACTGCAATCAAAATTCAATGTAACTTTATTTTATATTATTTTGATTTCATTATAGGCCATGTTTTTGTTAGTATGAGCTAGTATTAGATCACATCAGCATGTCCGTCACTGTGGCGTAGTCGGTAGAGTCCCTACCTTCCACTCCGGTGACCCGGGTTTGATTCCCGGCGGGGTAAAGGACTTTAAATCTCCACCTTGGGACTGGGTGTGTGTTGTGTCCTTGTGTTTATATGTGTGAATGAGGAAAAATGTTAAAAAAGTAAGACAACAATGAAAAATGGGTGGACGAGAGAAAAAAA
This sequence comes from Diploptera punctata, assembly GCA_030220185.1. Lineage (NCBI taxonomy): Eukaryota > Metazoa > Arthropoda > Insecta > Blattodea > Blaberidae > Diploptera > Diploptera punctata. The sequence goes on from JASPKZ010001623.1 coordinate 1,218,669, forward strand.
AAAACTGTCCAATTAAAGCTATTGATACAGTAACGGCGATAAAAGCAAGACAAATAAGACCCAAATTTATATTTTTAAGAAAGCATTGTTTTTGTTTAATCTATATATTAATAATATCCTAAAATTGTAATAAGTATGTAATTTTTGTATAATTTTACTATTCGCTGGTTGAGTGGAAGAGAAGCCCTATGGCCTTAACTCTGCCAGCTAAAATAAAGCATTATTATTATTTTTCCAACGGCACTTTTTAATATTAAAACAAATTATCCCTATTCATTCCAACAATGCATAGGCCTAACATAAAATCAATACTGATAAAATTCATAAATTGTTATAATAAAACATACGTCTAGAGATGATTTAAAATCGTTTAAAGCATTGTAAGATATCACGAGTGAAGATCACAACAGTCAGCTATAAAATAAAAGTGTCGGCCGCGTCGACTAGTGGTTATAATAATAATAATAATAATAATAATAATAATAATAATAATAATAATAATAATAATAATAATAATAATCTTCTTCTTCTTCCGAATGCAGTATTGGGTGATGATGCCCGTTCTGCGACTACAAAAACTGATCTTTCCATCGGTTGAAGGGTCTTCCGAGGTCTCTTTTGCCTTTAGGGTTGAGGTGGTAAATCATCTTTGGTAAACGGGAATTTGACATTCTCTGGACGTGTTGGAACCATTTAATCTGATAATTTTGTATATGTTCAACCATTTCCCTACTATTCCACTGTATCCTTATCTCATCACTTTTCATTCTATCCCTTAATGTTACTCCAGTTAGTGATCGGAGGAATCTCATTTGTGAACTATTAATGCGGGATTTATCTTTTGCTCGAAGTGTCCAGCATTCACTTCCGTATAGTAGAGCAGGTTTGGCTATGGCATTATGAAATCTCAATTGGATTTCTTCCTCATTTGTTTTCCAAATTTCTCCTAATTATACCATTTAATCTGTTATATTTTTCTAAATTTGTTTCCACGTCTTTTTGATTATGAAACTGTGATATATTATTACCTAAATAATTAAAGTGTGTTACTTGTTCTATTGGTTTATTATTTATTATTATTTTTACTCTCGAAAGTCCCTTTCCAGTGATTGCCATGGATTTGGTTTTATTTTCAGATATTTTCATGTATTTTTCCAGGGTATTCCGCAATTTAAATACTGATCTCTGCAAATCATCTTCATTCTCCGCTAGAAGTACTTGATCATCTGCGAAGATTATTGTTTGTATTTGATTTCCTCTACATATTTTTACTCCTGGGGGATTTAGTTTTTTTCCACTCCTGGACAATTTTATTTAGATATAGAATAAACAGTAATGGAGATAGTCCACATCCCTGTCTTAAACCTTGGTTAATTTCAAATTGATCAGTTATTTTCCCACGATCTAACTTTACTTTTATAAATGTGGTTTCATATAAACTTTTTATAGCATTTATTAGATTATTGGGGACTTGGTAGCTTTCCAATATTTTCCACATTATGTCCCGTTTGACTCTATCATAGGCCTTTTCAAAATCTAAAAATAATATATATAGGGGGATATTAAATTCTTTCCACTTCTCAATTAGTTGTTTTATAACAAATGTAGCGTCGATACACGATCGGCCTTTTCGGAATCCACATTGTTCCTCTCCAATTTTATCTTCTGTAATTTTCTGAAGTTTTCGTTTTAAAATGGATGTATATATTTTAGATGCTGTTGTCAACAATGATATAGCCTAACCTCTATAATTTGAACAGTTACTTTTTTCTCCTTTCTTATGGATGGGTATTACTAATGATGTTTTCCAGCCTGAGGTATTATTCCATGTGCAAATAATAATAATAATAATAATAATAATAATAATAATAATAATAATAATAATAATAATAATAATAATAATGTTTTATTTTAGCTGGCAGAGTTAAGGCAATAAGGCGTTCTCATCCACTCAACCAGCGAATAGTAGAATTATACAAAAAATTACATACTTATTACAATTTTAAGAAATTATTAAAATACAGACTAAACAAAATACGACCATGATGTGATCTAATACTAGCTAATACTAACAAAAACATGGAATATAATAAAATTAAAATAATATGAAATAAATTAAGTAAGTTCCTAGATGATTATTTATAGAATGCTCTATATAGTTGTTATGCAGGTAAAGTTTTCATTGTGTCGAACTTAAGATATCAGTTAATTTGTATTTAAATAATGATAGCGATTGACAGTCCCTGAATGACTGGGAAGTGAGTTGCATGCTCTAGTCGTAGATATTTTCTTTGTCTCTGCTCCCGAGGGTCGCGGGGTTTAAACCCGACCGGGGTCGATGGATTTTTAGGATGAAAATATCCAAGGAGCAAATCCTCCGGGAGGAACTTTAAGTCGTGGACTTCAAGTCTGAATATTTTCAGGCTCGTTAAAGGTCCTTAAGCCTGAATAAAGAGGTATCTAAGCAATATTTGCCGACCTTTCTCACCCTTGTATCACCTTAGTTGCCTATTAGATGTCTAATTGGTTCGGTATGTTAACCGCGTACCTTTCATGACATATTTAAAGAAATAAGCGTATTTTGGTCTAGTAACTCCTAACAAAGAAGAGGCTAAGACCCAACATTGGGCTGTTACGCCATTGTAGACTGTAAAAGTTTAATAAGAGTAGGATTTAGAATAGAAGAATCAGGCGCTAGTTTGATTTATTTGATGAAGGTCTTTAACTACTCAGGTCATTATCGTTTTAACTCAAATATGAACGTTAAAGGGCCGATAAATTTTGCTGGGGGGCTACTTTTTTCTGGTTTGAGGATCTTTAGGCCCTACATGTCGTAAACCCGATACCCGACACGGGATCTGTAGCTTTACTTCACTTCCGAAGGAAGCCATACTCAGGAGTTTTAACACCCATAAAATGTCATCCTTCCCGACTGGGTTTGAACCGTGAACGTCGGAACCAGAGGCAAACTAGTCAATTAGGACTGGATAAACTGAGAGATAAGTTTTTTGAATGAAATGTATTGTATTATATGTAATCACTGCCATGTAACTTATTCTCTTTAAAAGTTGTACGGTAGGCTATTTCCTTCAGGCCTATTCATGATACGTCATATGATAGACTTAGGTTCAGACCAAACGCTCTGCTTAGGCAAGAACATGAATAACAATATTTTAATTGTTTTTCCTTCTCCACAGGCATTGGTTTGTAAAGTATGAGTAATATTTTTTTTTTAACTCTCTGCCTTTATTTTTATTCAACCGAGGGAGAAGAACTTACATAAACAACACAAATGAGGTCTAAAAAAAAGACAAAAAGTTAGACAAAAATTCTTTATATACAGAAGAAACAATAGTACGAAAATGCTAAGTTTTCAATTACTTGGTTCGAAAGTAAGATATATGATCCATCATGTTTATTTAAAAACTCCTGGCGCGACAGGCCTACAAGGCCATTAGCCTATCAGCCGGCTGCTGGCCTCACATCCACAGAGGTAGATGATAATCAGCCAGTGTAGGGGTGACATGTGGTCAGCATGTCGAGTCCCCCAACCATTATAGCTGGTTTTCTCAACCTGGAGCCGCTACTTATTGTAGCTACCCAAATGCATCACGATGCTGGGTGGGCACCGGTCCCATACTGGCCGAAATACCATGAGAAAATTTATTCTCCCATGGAGACTCGAACCAGTGCAAGTCCCGTAGCTCTGCGCCAAGGCTTCCTGCCTTAACCACTCGGCTACGGCGCGGGACATCATGTTTATTTGGTGGGATTAAATATAGGAGAATATTAATTATAATTAAATTAAATTGGCATGTACAATAAGGTGAAGAGCTAATCAATTCGACAGTAATTCTGCATAACGCTTAATAGTAATACATATTGGGTTAATAAGAAATATACAGAACTATAATATATATTATTGGAAGAACAAGTTCGAATGACGACATGAATAACAGTCTGTATTCAGTTAGAAGGTGGATATTCTGAATACTCCTACTAAGCAAATTTAAACAAAATGCAGCACAATTTGAATATATGAATGTATTAAGGATATTAACGTATTTCTAGTTCTTATAATTCAGAAAGTTCCGCACCGTGGCCGAGCAGTCTCCTCGCGTACAACTTTAGGCCGAGAGTTGCGCTGGTTTCGACTAGTAAGTAGACCACTATATGTTACCGGAGTCCAACCAGCCAGGTCAGTTATTAACAGTATTATACTTTTCTTATTACGTTTTTAATCCCTTAATTATAAAAATTCGTGATGAATTTGGGTAGCCACAATAAATAGCGGTTAAAAAAGGGCAGATGGACCACATGACACTCGTGCACTGGCTGGATGATATTCCATTTCTGTGATTGACATCTGCGGATGTGAGGCAAGCAGCCGGCTGGTAGACCAAGGGTCTTCTAGGGGTGACTCCACACGATATGAATTTTTATAATCCAGAAATAGTAGTTAAGGCACTGCGCTACAAGCCGGAAGGTCGAGGGTTCAAGTCCCGGTGGGGTCAGGATTTTTAAAACTGACCCAAACCTTCTGGCGGCACCATGGCCCTGGGGTCGACTCAGCCTCTAACGAAAATGAGTACCAGACGCTTGTTCTGGGGTAAAGGCGGCCGTCACGCAGGGCTGACAACCCGGCTGACATCAAGTGCCGATTGTCCAGAAAAAGTGGAAGCCTTAACCTCCCACTACCCCAAGGGCCTCCTGAGGCCTGTAGTGGGAATACTTTACTTTTACTTTTAGAAACAATGAATTTCAGATTCATTTTATTTTTTCCCCTAACATAATATTTTTTCCTCGATATTGATAGACGAAAATATTGAAAAGGTTATATAGAAATAATGGAAGACAACCGACTTGCAAAAAGATCTAAAGAAGATAGACGGGAGATGAACATGAGGAAGACCAGCCAAGAGATGGATAGACAGTGGATGCATATCTAATATGTCTGCCTACAAATTATGAATAAGAAGAAGAAGTTTGTGGACTAGTGATTAATGTGCTCGCGTCTGGCTTCGAGGTTCGAGAGTTCAAATCCGGTTGGGTGATGTATTTTAAGGGCATAAAAATCCTGACTGGCTTCCTTCGAAAGGTAAATAAATATATGGGTTAGATGTCACATATTTATACCATATAAAAAACTCAAGCCCCAAATAAGAGATCTCAGAGCTAAATTTATTGGCTGTTTCGCATCCTGATTTCAATTGCGACACTAACGACCTGAATTATTTCTCTACTTTTACTTTATATACTGTAATAAGATATGGACTTTTGTGGCATATAGATAGCGCTAGATAAAGTCACTCCTCTAAGACAACACATACACTCACTAAATGAATAAGAACCTCAGAATATATTAGTGACACCTAGGATTTAACACAGTATTCATATCTCGTGAATTCGAGTGTCGCATTTTATAATGGAATCATGTCACTAGGTGAAAAATAAGCAACATGGTTTTTAAAATAGAAGAGTGCAAGAAGAATTCAGCGTTGAAAATTTATACATGGAAACCATAAAAACCTGCTCCTGGAATTTCCTTCCACAAGATATCACGGGTTGCCGCACACTTGGTACTTTCAAGTCACGCTTATACAGTTACCTGTTGTCAAATAGTTAATTTTTCTCGAGGGTTAAATTTATTCTATGACATTAATAGTTTTTTTTCTCAGTTTTCTACCTTGTACATTTTATATTTCATTTGTTAAATCTATATTAAATCAGATATTTTGTAAATTATAATTATATTGAAGACATACTATGTAATATTTATTTTTATTGTAATTAGATGTAAGAATATTTTTGTATTTTTTTAACCTGGTTGAGTGGTAGACAAGGTCTTAAGGCCCTAACTCTGCCAGGTAAAATAAAGCTATTATTTTTATTATTATTATTATTATTATTATTATTATTAATTATTATTATTATTATTATTATTATTATTATTATTATTATTATTATTGTCCACCGCTGTGGTCTCGAGGTAGCGTGCTGCCTTGTTACGCAGCGGACCCGGGTTCGATCCCCGGTCGGGGCAGTTTTTCTAGGTGAGATTTTTATCGGGGTTTTTCCTCGCCTGTAAGACAAATGTCAGGAAAACTTTAAGGCACAAACAGTCCCCGAAATCATATGGCCATCATCATCATCCTCACCCTTATCATTATCATCATCATCATCATCATCCTTCACCGGTGTGGAAAGCAACGGGAAGCTACCACACCTACAATTCCCTAGTAAAGCTGCAAGTATAGCATGAAAATGCTATGATTGCAGTGAAGGACCTGTCTTCGGGCAGAATTACTATGGATGGATTATTATTATTATTTATTATTATTATTATTATTATTATTATTATTATTATTATTATTATTATTATAAAGTTGTTATCTAACTAAGGCCTAGAATACGAATAACCTATATGATAATGAATGAGTGACAATGCATGCGAAGCCACGAGCATTTTGAAAGCAGTATGCAGATTCATTGTTTAACACGCTTGATTGACTACCCACCACAGTAGGCCAGTAGGTTAGGTTTAAACAGTTTCAGCACTTATGCATAGTGAACTCTTCAATGTATAATTTCACTTTTTAGGTTCCTATATATTTAACTATAGAAGACTTTCTCAATTTGTTAGTTTCAATTGACTTTCTATAAATACAAATTCTAAAAATTCCTTAAAATTTTTACGAGCTAGATTCACATTTTCATAAGATTTATGATTAAGATTTATTTGTCATTCTGAAATAAAAATATCTAAAAAAATTAAGGCATGTTACATTTATTCCCCGAAATTATTCAATCATAATAATTAAAAATAGCTTTAATCGCCTTAAAAGCAGATTGAGAATAACGTTAGGCAGTTTTTTTAATTCCCCACAACGCGAAGTTTGTGTTAAAAGAAACGAATATGTTATATTTCCAGTGAGAACCCATTTTTTAAAATGAATGGTTTGTTGAACGTTATAGATCTACGAGTAAAAGTTGAGTTGATTTTTATGCGTTATGTTAATAATAATAATAATAATAATAATAATAATAATAATAATAATAATAATAATAATAATAATAAAACGAAAGGAGAAATGTTGGACGCCCACACAGAAGATGGTGTGAACAATTTTAACAATTCTAGCTTTCATGAAACTGGAACGAGCCAACAGGCTTAATCCTTGGATGAATAATAATAATAATAATAATAATAATAATAATAATAATAAAATAAGAATCAGGTGGGAGAATAACATTAACTATGATTTGAGGGAAGTAGATTATACAGGGAATGATTGGAAAGCATTAGCTCAGGATAGGGATGTATGGAGAGCTTATTTCCGCGCGGCCATGAACCTACGGGTTCGATAGTGCCAGTGAATAAGTAAGTAAGTAATAATAATAGTAATAAGTATTACTACTTATCATCATTACTTATGAAGCAGAACTTTGGCCATTAACAACAAAAACAAATAAGTATCTTTTGGAAACGGAGGTGGATTTTATACGAAGGGCAGCAAGAATTTCAAGAAAATAAAAATTATAAGGGAGGAAATGAAGATTGAAGACACTATTTTAGATTATATTAAAACTCGCAATTAAGATGGTACGGACATGCCCAAGCTAATAGAAGAGGATCGGCTACCAAAATGTGTTTTGGAATAGAAACCTGAGGGAAGACGAGGCAGAGGAAGACATAAGACCTCCTGGAGTCAGGAAATATACGTATTTATACATGAAGGAGAAACATCAAAAACCAGGAGATTGGCTGGACCGACAAAAGTGGCTATTAGGAATCGGACGATGTCAAAGACATTAATCAACCGATGATCTATCTATCTATCTATCTATCTATCTATCTATCTATCTATCTATCTATCTATCTATCTATCTATATCTATCTATCTATCTATCTATCTATCTATCTATCTACCTATATATCCATCTATCTCTCCATCTATCTATCCATCCATCTATCTATCTATCTATCTATCTGTCTATCTATCTATCTATCTATCAAGTATTAGCCTATTATAATTATTTAAGTATCCACGTTTTTGTGATTACTAATTAGCTATATATACAGGGTGTAAAGGACCTCACCGATAAAATGATAGGGATGATAGGCCATGCAGAGAGGATAATTTTTTGTGAAGAAACATATAGTCGCAAACACGTCGTTTATGAGTTATGTGCAGATGAAGGTGTTCGCCCGTAAGGGTCGGAATTGAATACAAACAATTGTACATGCATCATTTTATTGAAAAAGGCATGTTTTTACAATATACATATTGTGATTCCCGATAAAGTGAAGTATGTGATAAAATAAACGAATATGTTATTTTATCAAAAAGAACCCTTCTTTGAAAATGAATATGACCGTTATAGTCCTACGGGTAAAAGTTTAGTTGATTTTTATGCGTTATGTTAATCATCATCATATGGTATCCATGACAGCTGCCACCGTCTTCCGGAAACCAAACGCCATTTCACTCTGTCCATCCATTGATCTTGCTCCAATCCTCTAATCATGGTCGTTATGTTAATAATAACGATGATGATGATAATAATAATAATAATAATAATAATTAGCTTATTATATTTATCTAAGTATCCAAGTTTTTGTGATTCTTGATTAGCTATATATAGTGTGATTGTCTTCTAGCAGTAAGAATAAACATTTTCAAATCCAAGCTTCAAACTCATATTTTGAACCAACTCGTTCGGTAAATGACAACTGTACAATAACTAAGAATTTACTATAAAAATAAATAGCTGAAATTTCTGTGATCGATTTACTACTCAAAAAACAAAGTAGCCACTTTAGTCAATAATATAAATATTATTGCTAGACCTATTATTGAATTTTTAATTGGTTGAGTCTTTTCTACGCATTCCTTCAGTATGATAAAATTAATGTGCGCGTAATAAAACAGAGGGTACGATATAGCTAATTGCTTGTCGGTTAAATATATGTAAGGCTGTAATTACTTTCTCTCTGTGCCATGGAACGTTATTGTACTGCACACTACTAGGAACTTTCCCGAAATAACCAGTTAAACATAATTTATTAATATGCTGACTTAAATTTGATTGGATGTAGGAGAATATACCTCAAATCAATAAAGAATACAAAGTAGACCTCGTATTCTCTTGGTATCCAAGGACTGTCACGCGTTGGCACTTCTATATGCAGAAAATCTAAACTTCTCACAACCACAACGAAATGATGAATATTAATGTAAATTAACTGTCCAGTAAAAAAGTTGAGTACAGTTTTAATAAAATTTACAGTACATCAGCTTTATGTGGTTTCTCTTACGCAATTTTGTAAGATGTACGTTTGTTTCTCTCTCTCTCTCTCTCTTTCTCTTTCTCCCTTCTCTAGTTTAACCTCTCCCTTTGCACGAACATGCCTAAACACCGCGTGGACATGTTGGGAGAGGTTCTATTACATACTTATATTTGATCACATGTGGAGGCTCTCTTAGATGACTGATCAGTGATCAGTAGGGAATGGATTTTGAGGTGTGGCACCTTTCCAAAAATATAGCTGTTTTCATACTAATAGTTCAATACATATAATCGGGGGGGGGGATGAAATGAAACAAAATGAACACAATTTGTTGCATCTTTTTATGGGATTTCTACATTTCTCCCCCTTTTCCCTCATTTTTATTGCTTCAACACCTTTTCCTCCGCATTTTTAAAAGATAGGACAGAAATATGCATCTTTTTTTCTTCTAGAAAAGCTTTTTAAAATCACATTCAGAAGTCAACAATATAAAATAAATATTAAAATATAATTTATGTAATTTATACCCCAGAAACAATGGTCAATCTGCAGCATGAAGTCAACAATAGTAAATAATAAATATTAAAATATAATTTATGTAAATCACCAATAATTTATATCCCAGCAACAATGGCCAATCTGCAGCTGTGAAGTCAAATTTAAATTTCAAACTGTGTTGCTGTAACAGCTTAAAATAAGTTCAGTTAGTACTGGCAATAATTTAACAGTTTTCTATCCACCGACTTGTTGTTGGCTGTGTTTTACTAGTCTGGACCACAAAGTATTTTTATTAGTATTACAACTGGGTTTTCACAACAACAACAACATGGCGAATGTTAAGAAGGATAAGTTGTATGCACTTTCAGAATTCAAAACGCAATTTATCGAAACTAATGGCATCATTCTTCGATGTTCAGCCTGCTAAGTAACTATTGCAATAAACTATGACTTATGGACTCTATAAAGAAGACAAATTTGGTGCAAAATGATATACATATTATATAAACTGTGTTCATGTAGCTGGTTTAAACCTTAATTGAATTGTTTCAGGAGCACCTTTTTGTATGTATATTCAGAACCTTTTTTCCCCCTTTTAGGACCAAAATTTGCACCTTAAAATCCCTTCCCTAGTGATCAGCGATTAATTGCTCCGAGACAACACAAAACACACTACTCATTCTTAAATTAGTACTAAGTAAGGCGATTGTGATACGGTGATTATGATGACCAGATAGTGTTCTGGGACTATTTGGGCCTTAAATTTTCCTGAAATTTGTCTTGCAGATGACAAAAACCTCCGAATATATTTCCATTCAGGGAATCAAACTCATGCCTGCTGCATCCGAAGCAAACCTCGCGACGTTACTCCTAGACCTTATCGATGGACGTAACATGTACATTTTTTCCCCACTTGTGTTAATTCAAAATATCCTTTCTGTATTGTACGTTCACAAAGACAGAGAGAGGGAGAGAGAAAGAAAGAGCATTAATTAAAATATATATATATATATATATATATATATATATATATATATATATATATATACTCGTATCGTATATATCCATCCATAATAATTCTGCCCGAGGGCAGGTCTTTCACTGCAATCATAGCATTTTCATGCTATGCTTTGCAGCTTTACTAAGGAATTACAGGTGTGGTAGCTTCCCGTTGCTTTCCACACCGGTGAATGTGATGATGATAATGATAAGGACGATGATGATGGCCGGATGATTTTCGGGGACCGTTGAGCCGTAAGCTTCCTGGCATTTGTCTTACAGATGAGGAAAAACTCCGAAAGAAACCTCACCCAGGAGCCTGTCCCAATCAGGAATCGAACCCGAGCCCGCTGCATGACAAGGCAGCACGCTACCTCGAGACTACAGCGGTATATATATATATTATATATATATATATATATGTACAGGGTGAAAATTATTTAAACCGACAAACTCTGGGAGGTTGTAGGGGACACCAAAACAAAATATATTTTTCCCTAATGTCATTTTTTCCTATGAGGATTATTTAAACCGGTAGAGGAAGATTTCTTTGGCGACAAATTAATTAAACCAACAAACACTTTTGCATTTTTATTACCAAGAGACAACACATTAACACAACGCAACTACTTAAATTAAAGTAGAGGTTCAAAAATGCCTCCATTGACATGTAAACAAAGGTTACACCGGCGGATCATGTTGTGTCTAACACGGGCTAAAACTCCAGGAGTATCGTTAATTGCTCCTGCTGCTGCTACTACTATCCGGGCAACCAGATCCTCTTCTGATGCAACAGGAGTTGTGTAAACAAGGTTGTGCATCTTCCCCCACACAAAAAAAATCCAGAGGGGTCATATCTGGGGATCGAGCAGGCCATGGTACATGACCACCTCTGCCAATCCACGCACACGACGACTGAAATGTGCCGGCGCCCCGTCATGTTGGAACCACATGTGTTGTCTTCCAGCAATTCTGGCAATGCTCTGGCGAGAAAATTGTAATAGTGCCTGCCATTTAATGGCCTAGGTAGGATATATGGTCCAATTAAACACTCCCCAACAACACGGGCCCACACATTAACGAAGAACCGCACTTAGTGCGTGAGTAACTGTGGCATGGGGGTTATCCTCACTCCAAACATGCGCATTGTGCATGTTGAAGACTCCATTACGCCCGAACGTTGCTTCATCTGTAAACACAGAGGATGGAAATGTAGGATGCATTTGCCCTGTTCCAGGTACCACTGCGAAAACTGTGCTCTGGGTGCATAATCAACTGGTTCCAGTTTGTGGACACGCTGTAACTGAAAAGGATGTAAGAATTGCTCATGAAGGACGTTTCTTACATTCGTCTGATTCGTCCCCATGTTACGTGCCATTGCACGAGTGCTGATTGAAGGATCTCGCTCCACATGCTTACAGGACAGCTTCCTCAAATCGCAGCGTTATTACTGTGCGACGGCGTCCCTGTCCTGGTAATCTGCTAAATGACCCGGTCTCACGTAGACGTTGGTACACAGCAGTAAACGTCGTATGATGCGGAATACGGCGATTAGGATATTGTTGTTGATAAACCCGCTGTGCAGCCCATCCGTTGTCGTGCGCTACGTAGTACGCACCAACCATATCAGTGTACTCACTCCAGGTGTATCGCTCCATTAGTAAACAGATACAATTCACTACTACACTAGTGGACAAAACAATTCCTACCATCAACAGCAGTTGCAGTCATGACAACTGAAGAGCGTAATACGCCCTCTACCGGTTTAAATAATCCTCATAGAAAAAATGACAGGGAAAACTATTTGTTTTGGTGTCAGTCCCCTACAACCTCCCAGAGTTTGTCGGTTTAAATAATTTTCACTCTGTATATATATATATATATATATATATATATATATATACACATGTCATTTCAATATTACATTCGTAATTAGTATCTGTTTTAGTAGAAACAATCCTGTTGTAATGTAAATAGAAGTGTACTACTAAGGATTTGCCTATAAAAACTCCAAACGCGACAGGCCCAGAAGGCCCGTGGCCTACCATCCGACTGCTGGCCTCACATCCACATGTGTTAATCATAGAGGTAGATGATCATAAGCCAGTGTAGGGGTGACATGTTGTCAGCACGTCGGGTCCCCCAACCGTTATATTTGGTCTTCTCAACCTGGAGTCGCTACTCCACGATGCTCACGATGCTGGGGGGACCGGTCCCATACTGGCCATGAGAAAATGTCTTCTCTCATGCGAACTCGAACCAGCCCAAGTCCCGTAGCTGTGCGCCAAGGCTTCTTGCCTCAACCATTTGGCTACGGCGCGGGACATTTGCCTATAAGTGGAATTCAATTAAAGAGAAATTTGTGTCTGCTTCTGGATTGTTTGTGTAGCACAATTTATTAGCATGCCAACGCGCAAAGCAGGAGATCTTGGATTAAATTCCTAATTCAGGCAGACTTTTTTTTTTTTAGTTGTATCAACTATTGAATGCGAGTAACTAGCCTGAAAAAATAACTTCGATAATAAGTTCGCAACTAGCTGATATATATTCCACATGCTGAAAAGTCACTTATACGGTTCCTGTATGACATATTTTTCCAAACTCGGCATATAGCATTAATTAACAAAAGTAGGGTCAAGTTCGTTAAACCAGCAAAATCGGACCGATAGATTAACCTGAAGCGAAAATTTAAAAATTGCTCTAGAGTGGCCACAATTTTCTATTTTTTGCAACAAACCCACTATATGCTATTGAAATAAAACTAGAAAGGCATTCTCCAAAAATGAGCGAAATCCGACAGTTTGAAGTTAACTGAAACCCGAAAATTAAAAATCGCTCAACCATACATCATGTTTGTTTGTTAGTTTTTTTAATGCAATATATACGAATTATTTAACAAACAAAAATATTTAAAGCCAACAGTTTGTCATTTCGACAATTCTGGTATTCTCTCCTGGCATTGGCTTTTAGTAACCACTTCTGAGATTGGGACGCCTGGAAAGTAGGATTGATATGATGGGTGATAATGGTGGTAATGATGCGCCAGGAGAGTTCTTAATCCTAAATTTAAACTAATGAGATGAATGGTAAATGACGATAATGATGGCCAGATGATGCTCGGGGACCGTTTGGGCCTTAAAGTTTCTTGAGATTTGTCTTAGGTGAGGAAAAACCCCGGAAAACCCTCACGCAGGAAACTTGTCCCTACTGGGGATCGAACCAGAAGACTGGGCCCTTTGCGTGACAAGGCAGTACGCTACCTCGAGACAATTGCGGTGGACAAAAAAAAAATCAATAAACCAGCAAGCTCGGATCGTAAGTTCGATTGCTGAACAATTTGCTTAGTTTACGCAGTTCCTGCATGATAGAATTTCTTATGATTTCGTTTTTGTATTATTATTATAGTGAGTGAGTTTATGAAGTTGTGCCAACAATGCAGCTGCAAAAACGATTAAAATCATATAATTTTTTTTGGTCTAATGCCACCAGGTTTTCTTTTATGACATGTCTGGCTTTCTACACTGGCGTTGGCGGAATTGTAATCCATTTCTTAGGTTGGGGCACCTGGAAAGTGGAGTTACGTTACCCAGATGATATGATGGGTGATAAATGATAATGAAGCGTCAGGAGAGTTCTTAACCTAAATTCCAGACCATGGGCAACCACAGGAATAATTCCCTTTAAGAAGAAATTCCTATAGTCCGACCGGGAATCGAACCCGGGACTTCATGAATAGTAGTCGGTAACGCTGACCACTAACCCATGAGGCTGGTCATATTATCAAAATTGGTTATAATATTTTTTTGCAGCTTCCGCATCGCGACGCACGCCGTTTTGTTTAAAGCTTAGAATTATAGAGGATATATAAATGGCCGTAGATGACGCTATCTGCTATGTTCTCTATGCTATGAAGGCACCAGCGATAACACACAAAGGGAGACTCCTGTGAGCGTTTCTCTATGCCTGTGAGCACAGTATCGTCGCAGCACGTCTCAGGATAACGCCGGCGTAGCAGAGTTCCGTCGATATTTATATGCCATTCAGCACCCGTATGCAGTGTAAACCTATGGTATAAACTTTTTATGAAACATGAATTAAATTAAAAGGCTCAAAAAGAGGGCGATATAAAATATATAACAAACGTAGTTTTAGTATAGTTTAATGTAATTGCATGCTTGGTTAAAATAATGTTACGAAGAAGAACTGCTAAATCCATTTTTGTGGATATCGGCAAAGGAAATCATTCTGGCCAAGTTATTTCTCAAGAGGTAAGTTACTGATAAACTGTCTATATTAATACATAGTTATGTTCATTCAAGATGTTTCATAAATATAATGTAATTTCATATTTCAAAGAAGTTACACCCCCCATGCCTTGACCTTCCACAGATAAATGCTTACCGGTACTCGTTTTTTATTATTTGAGGCCAGTTACTTTTATGTTTCTCGTATTTTCATAAAATTGATGGTGGATTATTTGAATCTTTTAGTTTGAGTAATAACTGGTACCTAGTCCAAAAATTAATTGAATATTATTCAAACACTTTTGGTCAAATGCAAAATTAAACTGAAAAAAAGTAACATCCACAATAAACGTGATTTATACAGAGTTGGGCATTTGTGTTAGCTGGCTATCCTTATTAGTTTTTCAGTTTAAATATAAGAATAAATGTTTGCAAGTGAACTACTTAGCAGTTCATTCATGATAAAGATTAGGGCCTATATATATATATAAAGGGACCACTTTTTTGTTCACCATGTTAATGAAGATTCTATTAAGAAAAAAAAGTTCAGATTACCTTGATCAATGAATTTTTGGAAAAAAAAAACAGTACTTTACCTTTCCCAACATATTTTCCAAGTCCTACAGAATAACAGTGGACATGCGCATGAGTTTGTAAAGTTGTCGCTAAGTGGAACTGCACATCTTTGAAGTTCTATAGAAAGTTTATAGAGCTGTTGCTAGATGGCAGCATGTGCAGTATGACCAACCTTTGAAATAAATTCCCAAACATATATTAGAAATGGATGTACACTAACTTCTTCCTTCCTAACTTAAAATGAATTACATGCATATTATTTACTGAAGTGTACACTAATATGATGTACACTAACTAATACTAAAACTAACCTAACAAAAATATGTGTAATTGAGTTGTTGATGGTGGCAACATTGGAAGGAAAATGGCTAGTGAGTTTCAGAATAGTGTAAAAATGACATAATGCTACCATGTTCTTCATAAATAAATACATAAAAATTGTAAAAGAATGTAATAAGTATCATTGAAAAAATGTTAAAATACTACAAAATATTAGTAAAGACAGAAATAGTACATAGAGTGACAGATTACAAGAATATACTTTGGAAAATTAAGGGAAAGGTAATGTACTGTTGAGCCGAATTGTTCTAAGTTCTATAGAATAATAGTGTACATGTGCAAGTGCTTAAAGAAACTTTTGCTAGATAGCAGACAGGTGTGAAATCAGTATGACAACCTTTACAATAAATTCCCAAACATGTTTATAAGATATGGATGTACACCAACTTCCCTCTTTCTAACCTAACAAATAAATAACATGCATATTATTTAATGGAGTGTAAACTAATCTGATGTACATTAACTTATCCCAATGGAACCTAACAAAATGAAGTGAGTGAACATCCATTACTTAAAATACTTTTTTGAATGTTGGTCATTCCAATTTCACAGATCTCTCTACCATCTAGCAGAAGTTTTTTTTAAGCATTCACACATGCACACAACAATTCTTAGAACTGTAAAAAAATAATTTGAGATAAATGCGACAATTTGCATACATACATAAATATTTAATAATCTAAAAAAAATGGGAAAAACTGCACTTAAACTAGCGTGAAATATTTTCAAAGTCCTATAGAACAACAGTGTGCATGCGCCAGCGATAACCCATAATCGAACCACATATCGATTACTATCCGTTGCTATGAAATTTAAATGACCAATATTTGCAATAAATCCCCAAATCTATGTTAAAAAATATATTAACAATATTAAAATTACCAAACATTTATTAAAAATGGGTGTACACTTACTTATCACTCCCTAACGCTGATCCAACCAGTGATAACACAAAACAACGATAGAAAAATCATAAGACTAAGTAATATATTCTGTGGAGAAAATAGCAGTTAGCATCACAATATTGTCTAACAGTGTCATAATATTGTGATTTACGTATCTAAATAAGTACTTCAAAATTGTCTAATAATGTTATGAAAATTGTTTGAAAAAGTTTAAAATATTAAATTATGTAGTAAATACAGAAGAAGAGCTATAATTTACAACAATATAACTGAAAAATCAAGTGCTAGTAGAAGTGCAGTTGAGCCAAAAATGTTATAAGAATCCTTGCAAAACATTTAAAATAGTACAAAATGTTATAAAGATTGAAAAAGTACGTAGAGGAACAATATTACAATAACATAGCATGGAAAGTCATAGGTCAGATATTCTAATTTTGAGCCCTTTTAATCTTAGTGATAGCAAGGTTATTATAGTACAGATTGCTATGAATGAACTTTAGAATGGATCTTAGTTTATTATCAATCATATTGGCTCAACTATAGAATATCCATAATTTTCCATACATCATTTTTATGATATTGTTGTGCTACGTACTTTTACAATTTTTAACAACATTTTGTAGTATTTTAAACATTTTGCAATGATCCTTAAAACATATTTTAAAATTATTAAATATATATCTATGTATGAAAATTGTGGCATTGATCTCCCAATGATTTTTTTCACAGTTCTGCAGAATCGCAGTGTGCATGAGTGAACGCTTAATATAACTTCACCAGATAGCAGGACATCTGTGAAATTGGTGTGACTGACATTCACAATTAATTCTGAATCATATTTTAAGAAATTCACTTCATTTTTTCTTTCCTTTTCCATTCTTTTTAAATGTCCAAATCATTTTAGTCTATTTTTTTTTTCTATGTCTGTTGTTAATTTTTCTATGCTTAATATCTTCCCAGTCATATCCTCTCTTTTGTAAACTTTTCTTCACTTGGTTAATCCATCTTTCTATGGAAATGAAGTTCTTACGTGGAATGGTACATATAAGGAGAGATAGAATAAGGAATCAATACTAGTAAAATTCATATCAAATTCCGTTGAGGTGAATAGTCATAAAATAAAAATTAAAATATACCTGTAGGCAGGTGCTGTCGTCCTCAACTGTGTTAAAATATTAACTGGAGGCCTTTTGGAATTTAAGTTCCATCATCAGCAGGATGAGTCTGCTACAATCTGTTGTTGTTCACGACGATGTGGACTTGAAGGGTTGTTATTCTTCATTTTATTAATTGCAAATTTATTTTGAGTGTATTCCAGTAGACTGTGCAGGTATGTTCTGTTTATTCATGTTTTTTTTTGCAAATGCAACTGATGTTAAATGAATTATGAAATTGATTGTAGTTAGAGAATTTATAACCTGGCATTTACCTTGATGCCTGAGGAAAACCAAGGACAAATCTCAGCTGGGTTAGTCATCATCACCGGGGTTTACACTTGGGATCTCTTGATTTATCTTGTTCTTTAAATTAATCATTTGAATATTTTAAAATAATAAATATAAAGCATCTATTTTTGCTTATATTATTATAAATCAATATATTACTAATTATTTTTTTCTGTATTATTGGTTATAATCCATTACATTATATGGTTTATATTATTTTATGTAAATCATTCTCCATTGCATTAATTATTTTGTTAGAATAAGTCTTATTCCCAATACATTATTATTTTTTATTTGTATGTGCCATAATTTATGTAAAAATTAAACTGGCCCCTAACTTTAAATGTATAGGCTGTATTCTATTTATATTATTCATGTAACTGAACTGCACCCGAGCATGAGCACTTGCTCATTCGGGTGTCAATACTGTATGTAACATTTATTTGTAAATAAAATTTATTCTTATTATTATTATTCTTATTATTATTTCCGATTACTAGTGTCTACTAAGTCACAAATGCAAATTTGGTGTTTCTACATTTTACCTTGTTTCTTCTGTTGTTAATTCACTGTTATAAAAATGGATTGGGTTAAGAAGTGTTATTGTTAACTACTACATGAAGAAAAGTATTATATAATATGAATCTAATAGATAAATTTTATTTTTTTGCAGATAGATTTACCTGATTTAGGTAAAAATGGAGTATTGATACAAGTTAAAGCATGTGGTTTAGCTATTTCTTGCTTTGATTCTACAGCCCTTTGTCAGATTTTGTCTAAAGTTAATAAAAAGCATCAAGTAGGTACAGGACATGATGTAGCAGGAATTGTGGTGGCTACAGGAGAAGAAGTTACAACTTTGAATAAGGGAGATCATGTTGTAGGTGAGTGTTTTTTTATTTTGAGAACTGAAGGTATAAGAGTGCTTTGTTGGATGTTCACAGATCTCTAGACTGAAATTGGTACAGGTGGTTGGGTATCTGTTTTATTTTATTTCTTATTTTTAATGCTGATTGATAAGTTCGAAGAATGCGTTTCAGTTTTCATAATTGAATAGTTGCCCCGAAAAGAGATCTACGTAGATCACTAGATAAGTTTTGAGATGTGCAACAATGGGCCATGATAGAGTTTCCATACCTATCATATCTTTTCAAACAACTCTCCAGCACATACATAACTCTCTATACACCGTTGCATCCTCTGGAAGCAGTCATGCCACTCAATCTCAGGCATTGCACTAAGCTCCTACATCCCTTCTGGGCTAGGAAATTAGTGTCCGCACATGCAGTTTTTCACGTTCGAGAATAGGAAGTAGTTGCACGGGGCTAGGTACAAACTGTAGGCTGAATGAGTCATTAATTTCACTGACATCTTTTCCAGAAACCTAATTGTTGCATTGGCTGTGTGCAAAGAGGTGGAGCAGAATTTCCCGCAGTCCAGTCTTTGGCCGCTTCTCCTGGGTCTTGGAGAAGACTTTGGGGAGACAGACTTCTGCATACCATTTAGCAGTAACTGTCCTCTGATCCTCTAGCACAACTGTAGCCAGATGACCACTTGTTGAGAAGATAGTGACCACCATTTTCTTCCCCACATTCCTAGGCCTTTTGACTTTGGTCGGAAGCTGTTCATCTGGGAAGACCCATAGCAGTGATTG
The DNA here is from genome assembly GCA_030220185.1 of Diploptera punctata. Taxonomy (NCBI): domain Eukaryota; kingdom Metazoa; phylum Arthropoda; class Insecta; order Blattodea; family Blaberidae; genus Diploptera; species Diploptera punctata. The sequence goes on from JASPKZ010001623.1 coordinate 1,238,621, forward strand.
GTGCTTTGTTTCATGGTAATACTGGTAGATCCAAGTTTTGTCACCTATTACTATGTCTGACACCCGGCGGGAGTCTCCATTGTTGAATCTGGCCAGCATTTCTCTGCACAATTCCACCCTAGTGTGTTTATATCCTTCTGACAAGTGGTGTGGCACCCATCGAGAAGAAATTTTTCTCACTCTTAAGTATTGGTGCAGGATGGTGGAAACACTTGGCGAACTAATCCCTAGGGCCCCCTCTATGTCCTTTTAGATCAGTCGTGAATCTTCTTTAATCAGACTCTCCATTATAGAGACTTTTCTTCTGTCACCACTGTTGCTGGCCTCCCACTTCTCCCTTCATCTTTAAGGGATGTTCTCTCCCTCTCAAATTCAGGAAATCAGCAAAAAACTGTTGCATGTGAAGGAGCAAGTTCCCCAAATGCTTGTGTGAGTTGCTCAAGTGTTTACGACTCATTTAAACTGTACTTAAAATCATATATATATAATCATAGCAAGAAAACACTCCCTCTCAAGCTCCATAGAACACGTTTGATTTCACCACGCACAGACTACTTTACAAGGCTGCTGCTCAGAGACAACTGAAAGGAATAGTTTCTACCTGCTATGACTTTTGACGTTCGAGTGTTGCATTTCTGTCGCCATATTGTCGTGTCTCAAAACTTATCTAGTGGCTCTGGTAACCCACAAAAATTCGGAAGTTGAGTTTTCAGTGGATTAGTGATCTATCCATAAAGTATCACAACATGGCCCATACTTTCTTCCAAACCTGTTTTATTTATTTTTAAAAGTTGGCTTTCAAGTGAATAGTGATATATATGTAACAAAATGGCGGAAGCAGTTAGTCAAGTCATTACAAGCAAATGTGCAAATTTATTCCACAACAGTTTCTTGAATCAGAATCTTAGAGAAATTGAGTGAAAATAAGAAAGACACAAAGAATATAATGAAATAACATTAAATGGAAAATAAATACTGAAAACTGATTAAGTTAGAAATTTTTCTAACTGAATCAGTGTTCACTATGTATTTTCTATTTCTTATTATAGCATTTTTAGGTAAATATGTGTTGGATAATTTTTCCACTCTATAGAGATAGATCACTTTTGCACTCAATTCTGTATTAAATTGTTAATATTTAGTTATTAGCATGTTATTTTGCATTTAAATGGCTGTATATGATTCCAATAGGATGAGAGATTAAAATGTATATGATATGATAAAGGTAATAGCCTCAAAATTAACATTATACTTTTTTTTTTTTTGTTTTCCCAACAATTTGTAGTTTGTGGGTCTGATTTTGTTTTGGGGCAACTATTCAATAGATGATAGCTATAATCTTATGTCATTGGATTTCTTTTGTGAGTCCATATTAATACTAATAAAATTCATTGTTAAAACGTTGAGGTGGAGAGTCATAAAATAAAATAAGTTAAAATACCTTCTTAGGTAAAATCCGTCGTCCTCAACTTTTAAAATATGTGATCTTTATGCCTGTAGGCCTTTCAGGCCGTCCCATCTTCAGTAGTTCATTCTTCGCTACAGCATCCAGGTTGATGTTTGATGCTGCTGGTCCTAATGTGGCTTTGTCGTGACAATTATCTAATTCCCATGCTAATATCTTTAGTGCCCCACTATTGTATAAAGTCCTAACATTCCATGTTCCTAGGAACATGTCCCTGTCCATGTGTTTGAGCCTTTGGCATGGGTTCCCTGAAGTAGTCCCCGCCCGGAGAACCGAAAGGGGGACTATTTGACCTCCAGAAAATTGTACCCCAGTTGAACCCATGTCCGCATTTCTTGAAGGTTTTATTTTTACGGTGAAAGATTGTCACTCTTTCGCCCAAGGTATTTTTCGTCTGGCTTATCACCTTCGACCAGTCTGGCATAGGTAACCCTATCGGCAGCAATGCTACTGCCGGCATAGCTCTCAGGATCATTTAAGCACACAAGCCACTCCACCATGACAAGGTAAAGATACCATGGAGGGAAAAGTACACTTTTATGTTACTAAATAAGTCAGTAAAATATAATGCAAGCACGTTAGTTAATGTAACTCAAAAATACAAATTTTTAGTATATGACACATAATAAATTATAACTTTGTAGACCATAAATATAACATTATTTGCTACATGTCACGGTGGACTAGTGGTTATGCTCCTTGCCTCTGGTCTCGAGGGTCGCAGGTTCAAACCCGGCCGGGGTCGATGGATTTTTTTAGGACGGAAAAATCCAAGGAGCAAGTCCTATGGGAGGGACTTAAGCCGTGGTTTCCGAGTTTGAAGATTTTCAGGCTCGTAAAAAATCCTTAAGCCTGAATGAAAAGGCCTCTAAGCAAAATGTACCGAATTTTCCCGTCCTAGTACTACCTTGGTTTCCTAGATGTCAGTATGAGGTGGAACGCTGACCACGGCCTACTCAAAATTACATCTATACGAAAACAAGTGTAACTAAATTAGTATGGTTCAGATTCTTCCCTGTAGGGGGAGAGCGCCTAAATCTATGTAAAGGGAAAACATGGGCTTACAATACAATACAATACAATACAAATTTGCTACATGTTGACCCAAGATTTGACTTTTGGAAAGCCTAGTTTTTTTGTTATGTAGGCAAGATACTGTACAAATTGTTAATATTACCATTGCTTGAAAGACTGTAATAAATAATACTTTTCTTTTACGGATTCACTATACTTTATTTAAATTTTGTGCAATGTTATGAATTAAATTATTAGACAATTAATTTAATTATTTTGTTATTCTATTGATACAGGTATCATTCCATTTGACTATGAGCAGTCTGGATGTGCAGACTTCATAGTCCTTCAAGAGTTTGATGTTGGTAAGTATTGTTTTATGGCTTACTTTACAACCTTTGAAAGAATTGATGGAACATAGATAATTTTTAAGTTCCAGAACGAATCTATTGCACATGATCAGAGGTCAGCTACTTGGTTCACAAATGCACAACAACTATTTGAGAAACTAAAATCCTTTCTATTTCAATGTGTGTCGTGCAAGGTAAAATAATTTTGCGCAAATAAGTAGTGCAGTAAATGATATAAATAAAACAAAGCAAAACAAATAAAAGAAAACAAACAAAATTGATTGAAATAAGGACGAGAGAAAGAAAGAAAAAAAGCATAACAGTGGGATTGAATATGCGACCTTATGCATGGGAAACAGACGTTCCCTCCACTAGACTACAACCGTCTTCGCTTGAAACAGTCTGTATGAAGTGATGCATTGCTCCAGGACTTACTTGTATATTGAAATTAGATGTTAACTGACTTAATTAAATTTGAGTTTTTGACTCACCTCATATTTCTTGATTTTTATACAGACTCGAGTTTCGTCACTGAATTTGTGACATTATCGATGCTTCACCACAATCACAACTGCCATCCTGTGGTTCTCTCTCATGTAAATTAACTTCTATGCTCTATGTTGGCTGCCCAATGAACTTCCAAATCAATCCCCTCCCATTTTCACCGGGTATTTCTAAATTCATAGTTTTCTTCTTATTCTTGCATATGTACATTTTCTCCCAAATTGTGAGTTCCTTTGATTTTTCAAACTGTTTAAATAATTTTGCCTTGGTTTCAATTCTGTGTTTTTTCTGACGAAGCATGTACGGCAATTGCAGATTTTTCTATTTCTCCATTCTTAACATTTCTAACCAAGGCAAAATTACTTAAACAGTTGGAAAAATCAAAGGAACTCACAATTTGGGAGAAAATTTACATATGCAAGAGTAAGAAGAAAACTATGAATTATGAAATACCTGGTGAAAATGAGAGGGGATTGATTTGGAAGTTCATCGTGCAGCCAACAGAGAGTGCAGAAGTCAATTTACAAGTGAGACAACCACAGGATGGCTGTGTGATTGTGGCGATGCATTGATAATGTCACAAATTCAGAGACGAAACTAGAGTCTGCATAAAAATCAAGAAATATGAAGTGAGTCAAAAACAACTCAAATTTTATTAAAGTAAACCTCATAGTGTTATTTCTTACCCACATTTAATTTAGTTTAAATTAATCAGATGTGTTTTGATTTGTTGTGGAAATAAACAATCTGGTTATGCCTTGTGTTTTGAAATGTAGTAACGAGATGTTACAACCGTTGTTCCTTTCCTGTATATGACCTGTTTTCTTTAATTTATTTATTTCCCTTTTTATACAAAATTTATTTATTTAACAAAGCCTGACAACCTGTAGGCATTATGAAATTAACAATGTTATTAAAAACCAGGATCGAACCTGGGCCTGCATTTTCACAAGATAGCATCTTACAGGCTGCTCCTCTGAAGCAAATGATACGAGTACTGCATGAAGAAAGACTGCCCGATTTGAACCAAAAGACAGCACATGTAACAACTTACTGATGTGAATCGCTCTTCAAAACTCTTAACTTTTCATCATCGAAAGTTGAACCGTTAATTTTTTCAAAGGCTGTGCATTACCACCATTTGTTGACCAGTTTCGGCCTCGATAAAAAACACCAACCAAAAGTCTTTTGAATGGTTTTGTTCTTCCTGCTGGTTGATAGCTTAACATTTGCTTGGGTATCCTGTGATCCTCCATTTGATGAACATGTTCCATCCAACTTGACTTATCAGAAATTTTGTTTTCTATAGGTTCCATGTGTAATTCCTCTAAGATATCTTATATTTTTATGATCTAGTGGTTGTATCCTGCAGTCCTCAGAAGACATCTCATTTCAGCAGATCTAAGTCTGTGTTAATTTTAATAATAAGAAGTAATCCGAATTCTAAAATATAAGGATGGCCCTTGATTTGTGTAGGTAACTATCTGGCTGTGTTGGACCACAGACGTTACATCTTGTAAAAAAAACCTTGGTTTAGCTAGGCCATCTGATAGAACCTTGTGAAGGCCCCTTGCCAGGTTTACGGTGAAGACTTCAACGGCAGATATAGCGGAGAAGGAGTCTTTCGGTACGGTGTACCTGGCAGAAGAGGCAACTATGCATCTACTGCCTTGTAGATTGATGAATGGGCGGATGGGGTTCATTAGTCCTACAAAACAACCCATCTAGGAGAGACAACTCCAAAATAAAGAGGGGCAGGCTGAGCTCTGGAGCTGGGTGAAGGCAATCGGCCTAGGGAGGAAACCCCGTATAATAAACCCACCATGAAAACGGGCTAGCAACCCATTTCAAGGTGTATCTTATACATTGCCCGCAATCCCAAGGATCAAGCCTTGGATCAAAGATATTAGATAGCATTATTAAATAAAGTCCTGCGCCGTAGCGGAGTGGTTAAGGCAGGAAGCCTTGGCACAGAGCTACGGGACTTGCGCTGGTTCGAGTCTCCATGGGGGGAGAAATTTTCTCATGGTATTTCGGCCAGTATGGGACCGGTGCCCAGCCAGCATCATGATGCATTTGGGTAGCTACAATAAGTAGCGGCTCCAGGTTGAGAAAACCAGCTATAATGGCTGGGGGACTCGACATGCTGACCGCATGTCACCCCTACACTTGCTGATTATCATCTACCTCTGTGATTAACACATGTGGATGTGAGGCCAGCAGCCGGCTGGTAGGCTAAGGGCCTTGCAGGCCTGTCGTGCCAGGAGTTTTTTTATTATTAAATAAAATATTTCCTTATTTTTAACAAAATGTAGTTTAATTTGTTTCTAATATACTTATTTACAGTGGTTAAACCTAATGGAGTTAGCTTTGTGGATGCTGCAGGATGTATTGGTGATGCTGTAAAAGCTTACACTGCTCTTCACTATTTGGGAAGACTCCGTTCTGGTGACACAGGTAAGAACTTGGAAGATTAAGTTGAAAATGGATTTAAAAGAATAAAAAACCTCCTCTGTTACATACTGTAGCTGTTAATTCACAACATAGGTAACTTTCAAATCATTTTTATAAAATAAAATGAAATCTGCCAAAATCAGACATTGAATAAACTGGAATCCTGTTCTTTTTAGGAAATTTTTGTAAGGTACCATATATGTTTTGTATGTTATTTTTCCTGAATAAAATAGAAACTGCCAGTGTAAAAACAGGAAGGGTCTGTCACATTAAAAATAGAAATACTGTAAAATATTATGCACAGTGGCAGAGGGTGAAAAATGAATTGGGTAAACATAATCACTAATTTGCCTTGCTTTTATGGCTTCCAAGTTCCTCTAATAATTTATGCACGCTACATGTTGTACTGTTAACACCAACTTGTTCTTGCAAATCTTATATAACAACTGGTTAAAATTTTGAGGAACCAAAAAAAAAAAAAAGAATTAACAATGTTCTTTTTAAATCATTACGTACCCCATTCGGAGCTTATGATTTTTTAAAAATTAAAATTACAGTGGGAGGAAACACTATGAGGTATTTACATTAATGAATGAGTTGGAGAAAATGCTTTAACATCTCACCTGACGAAGTTGTGTGTCTTCACGATACCGGTTTCAAAAGTATAGTATTACTTCCATCTTCAGTCAACTTCCAACTGTCGAAATGAAGATGGAAGTAATACTTTACTTTTGAAACAAGTATCGTGAAGACATGCAACTTTGTGAGGTGAGATGTTAAAGCATTTTCTCCAACTCATTCATTAGTATAATGTTTCTCTTCAAATATGATTTATCTATCATTGAGATGTATGAAATGAATAATAAAACATTCGTAAATTAATGATTAATTTTTACATCTTACCTCATATTTCGTTTCTTTAAACACGGGAACTAGTTTTCAAGAGAAACATCTCTCTCATTTTCAACTGACATTATTTCTGTTGGAATCTTCATCAATAATGTTGCCATCTGGTGTTGATTTGATGAACTTCGAAATGAGGTCATGTTCATCAGGAATCTCAAAATTCATGAATCTAAGTTTTTTCTTCTGAATATATATCTTCTCCCAAATTGTCAATTCTAAAGGTTTTTCCAAATGTTTTAAAAGTTGGACCTTTTTTAAATTTTACGATTCTCAACAAACTATGTGCTGCAATCTGAATTTTCAATTTCACCATTTTTAATATTTCTAAAATGTTCCTTTGTGCGAGTGTCCAAATTCCTTTTGTTTTTCCTATGTATACTTTATTACAGTCTCTACAATTAATTTGATAAATTCCAGATTTTTTGCTATCTGGGGTGTTCAATTTCTTATTAGTTATTAATAGATTACCAAGGCTTAATTTATTTATCGGTGCCAATGTAATATTGAATTTCTTGAAAATTTGAAGTTCATCAAATAAACAGCAGATGGCAACGTTATTGATGGAGATTCCAACGGAAAGCCGGTAGTCATAATGTCAGTTGAATACGAGAGAGATGTTTCTCTTGAAAACTAGTTCCCATGTATAAAGAAAACATGAAATATGAGGTAAGATGTAAAAAAAGACTCATCAATTTATGAATTAAGAACCTCATAATGTTATTTCCCATATTTAACTATGAATAAAAACATTGAATAGCATGCATACTTTTTCCAAGTGCAAATCCACACCCACAAATGTCACATGCCAGTAGGTGAACACTGTGAATTCTCAGAGGTGAGGTACTAAGATTTCTATGTCTATTTGAATTCATAAAATCTGATTGCCACAAGGAGTAAGAATGCCAGCAGAAAACTAATTTTTCAAAATTATAACATTTAAAAATTTATTTTTATTTTAAACTTTTGGGTAGATACTGTCTACCTTGCCTTCTCTGACATTACATCACTGATTATGTACAGTATTTCTAAACAGAGTACACCAGTATACTCTGAAATAGACTATACTATTTTTGAAGTAACAAGTTTAGGTCAACATGTTATCTGAATAACAAATGAGGATGAAAGAAATTGAATTGGTTCTTTACATCTCATTTCATTTTGCTCTGTCACCTGGGACTAGTTTCGAAGGTCATTACCTCCAATCTGAGCCAAAATTGTCTCTTGAGATGACTGTTAGATGCCTTGTATATCCTATTCCTCCACTGTTCGGCAGACCTCACAACCAAATTTTTCTTCCCATGAATTAAAAAATTAATTATTTTATTTATTCTCGATGTAGATCTTCTCCCAAACTGTGAGTTCTGTTGACCTTTCAAGTAGTTTTAGTAATTGAAGGAGAGATCAAAATTGTTGCACACTGTGTCTGTCTTCATCTAATCTTGTTTCCCTTTTCCAAGGGCTTCCATCTATCTCGGCCATTCCATGTCTCCTCTTCATCTTTATTTCAGCTGATCTCTTGGTCTCTTCCTTCCTAATATGAATTTTACTATCTTTCATTACATCTCTATTATATCTAACTTAAAAATTTCTCTTTCTTTACTGTTCTGTATTCTATCTCTTCCAATTTTTCTAAGCATGCTTCTTAAAACTTTATGTCAATCTACTTAGATCCTTCAATCCTATTGTCCGTTCTTTGAGTCCATTAATTAATATAGGTTTAAAATTAAAACATATGTTTGTATTCTATATAGTATTTTAGTCTTTGTTTGTAAAAAAAATTACTTATATAATTTATTTGTCATTAATGAGAGTTTATGTCTTGATCAAATTTTATAATGTTTTGTTTTATTTTATTTCTGTTATGAAGGCCAATACCGTACTATATGTGCAATATTTTTCAGTGTTAGTATTAGATGGTGCATCATCATTTGGGAGTATTTGCATTCAATTAGCACACCATTGGGGAGCTAAAATAATAACCACATCTTCATCAGAAGATGAGAAACGTTATTTACAGAGCTTGGAAGTAGAACTAGCTCAGATAATTGAAATGAATCAGAAGAATGCAACTCTTAAATCAGTTGTTATGCTAGAAACTGGAAATCTTGGAGTGGACATTGTTATAGATCAAGGCGTCACACAGTATCCACAGGTAAGATAATTGTTGCATTGGTTTTCCAATAAGACCACTAATATAGCAAAGGAGTTTACTTATGCACAGAAAAATATCCATACCAACCTTCAGGGACAAAGTACTCCTGACATAAGATCAATATTAACATTAGATATATCACTGCAGATTCTTATCATTGTAATCAACATAAAAAGGCTACTTTCAATTTTTTAGTTATCACTGTTCTGTTAAGTAAAAGCAGATATAATAATGAATTAAAAACTATTAAAGATATTGCTAAATGTAATTGTTTTAATGGTCCCATGCCGTAGCCGAGTGGTTAAGGCACGAAGCCTTGGCGCAGAGCTATGGGACTTGCGCTGGTTCGAGTCTCCATGGGGGAAGAAATTTTCTCATTGTATTTTGGCCAGTATGGGACCGATGCCCACCCAGCTTCATGAGGCTGTTGGGTAGCTACAATAAGTAGCGGTTCCAGGTTGAGAAAACCAACTATAACGGCTGGAGGACTCGACATGCTGATCACATGTCACCCCTACACTGGCTCTGTGATTGACACATGTGGATGTGAGGCTGGTAGGCTAAGGGCCTTCTAGGCCTGTCGTGCCATGGAATAATTAATTGGTTTTAATGAAAATATGATTGTTAATATGATTTGTAAGTTTGAATTTAGAAAATTGATTACTGATTCTACAACCTTCCATTCTTCTTTTAATAAAGCTATAATTTTGCAATTATGCAGTACATTCCCTCTTTAACTAGAGGTTTGAACAAGATATTTAAAGGATTAGACACTAAATTAGTTTATACTTCCAGTTTGACATTCAATAGTATTCTTGGAAACCCCAAAAGATAAAGTCGATTGTTTGAAAAAATCCAGAATTATGATATTGGATGTAATGACTGTGATAGGAAATATGTTGGACAAACAAGAAGATCTAGTTTAACCAGATTCAATGAACATATTGCACATTTTAGATTCAATAGAATTGAAAAATCTGGAGTTGCTCAGCATATTTCTGATTACGGTCATGTTATCGATAGAAGTAACCTTAGGCTGGTTCGTTCGGTCATTAATTTCAAATTCCTTGACATCCTTGAAAGTTTAGAAATCTATAAAAACAAGGACAAATTATGAATAAAGACAAGGGCCCTTTTCTTTAATTGAAAGAAAAGAGGATTAGTTTTATTATATCATATACGTGTAATTGACTATGTCATGTGACGTAGTTTGTTTTTAATTGGATTCTGTTTATTCATTTACCATGTTTGTCTTTAGTCAATATTAGTTTTGGGAATGCAGCTTTGCTGTTGAAACACGTTGACTCTTTTAATTTTTAATTGGTGAATTGGATACATTGACTACATGTTTTATGATTTTATCACCAAGAAGATCATTACTTACTTACTCACTCACTGGCACTATCAAACCGATAGGTTCATGGCCGCACGGACATAAGCTCTCCATACATCCCTATCCTGAGCTAATGCTTTCCAATCATTCCCTGAATAATCTACTGCCCTCCATTCATAGTTAATGCTATTCTCCTACCTCATTCTTGGTCTACCAACTGGATGTTTTCCCTCTGGCTTTCCTACAAGAAGCTTCCATGCAAGTCTTTCATTCCCCATACGTGCAACATGTCCTGCCCATCGCAGTCTACGAGACTTAACTGTTCTTATTATATCTGGCTTCCTATAAAGACCATGTAGTTCGTTGTTATGTAGTCTTCTCCATTCACCTGTCTGTTCATCTCTCTTTGGTCCAAAAATTTTCCTAAGTACTTTATTCTCAAATACTTGTAATCTCCTTTCCTCCCTTAAAGTAAGAGTCCATGTTTCGCACCCATATAATATAACTGGTAGAATAATAGTTTTATATATTTTCAGCTTAACGTTTTTTGAAAGGAGTTGGGATATCAAGAGTCTCTGCAATGCATAATATAGCACGCATTCCCAGAATTGAGCCTATGTTTAATTTCTTTGTGCATCTCATTCCTATTTGTGATTATTGTTCCTAGGTATCTGAATTCGGCCACTTCCTCAAAATTTCCATCATTTGTCATTAGTTGTCCATTTCCATTATATAATGAATTTCTACGTGTGACCATATATTTAGTTTTACTGATATTTACTTCCAGTCCTAATTTCTTAGTGTTACTCAATAGTGTGTGCGTGTTGTCCTTTAGTATCTCCTCGCTATCGGCCAATAGTACTACATCGTCAGCATAAATAACAGCTTATTAATACCATTGAGTTGTAGGCCATCCTCACCCTTAAAGATTTATTGGCATGCACCAAGAAGATCATTAGTTTATTAAATTATTAATATTGTTGTTCTTCTTCTTCCTTTCATGTGGTAGACCTAGTGGTCTGTTACGGTCTCAATCCAACATTTGAAGGGTCTGCCCAAAGATCTCTTGCCTGGTGGCTGGTAATTTAAGATTTGATGTGGTATTCCTGTTCTACTCAGTGCTGTACTGTGTTTGGCATGAAAATATTATTTATAATTCCTGTTACTCTGTTAAATTTTATAATTTTTTTACTAAAATCTTTTTCCTCTTCGTATGTAACTTGGTATCCGAGATAGTTAAATGTGTTAGTTTGTTCTAATATTTTATTATTAATAACAATTTTACTGCAAATTGGGTCTTTTTCTAGGAAATCCATGACTTTAGATTTTTCTATTGAGATTTCCATGTGGTACTTTATTGCAATTTGGTGAAAAGAGTAGACTGAACTTTGTAGGTCATCTGAATTCGCTATAAACATAATGTCATCTGCAAATAATTGGGTGTCTAAATTATATAATCTATTAAGTGGTATACTGTCATGTGGTCATACTCTCCATTCTTTAATAATTGACTTCATGTATATTATGAAGAACATTGGTGAAAGACCACATCCTTGTCTAACTCCTTGATTAATTGGTCTGCATGCAGAGATTTTATTTTCAATCTTAACTTGGATGTAATTATCCTTATAAATATCATATATAGCTTTTATCCCTTGATCTGGGATTCCATCATATTTGAGGATTTCTAATAATTTGTTTCTATTTACTTTGTCAAATGCCTTCTTCAAGTCAATAAATGCCATTCGTGTTTCAGTATTAAACTCTGTGTTTTTCTATTAGAATTTAGATTAATATTGTTTATAATATAATTCAGAATAAATAATGGCAAATAAAGCTTCAAACTTATGAGAATAGATATAAAGGATCAGAGCAGAACAATGATTCTCAAACTTTTTAAGTCCGGGATCCACCTTAAAGGATATTAAACTTCATCATCCATGCAAGTATAGGCCATGTGGCCTGTTACGGTCTCAAATAGGAATTTTTCCATCCAGCGCTTTTTTTTTGATGTCCCATCGATCTTTTGCCTTGGTGACAGTAACAAAGCATGGCTTTTGGAATTCACCTCATAAGGTGAGGGTATGAAGCATTTTAATTCAATCTTAAATTAAGCCTCAAAGTGATTTTTTCCTATAAAAGTACAATATTACTAGGATGTTTGAGATTGGTAAATTTTGCTTAGAGGCCTCTTTGTTCAGGCTTAAGGTTCTTTTACATGCCTGAAAATCTTCAGACTCCGGACCCACAGCTTAAAGTCCCTACCGGAGAACTTGCTCCTTCGATTTTTCCACCCTAAAAAATCCATCAGCTGCAGCCAGGTTTGAACCCATGATCCTCAGGAGCATAACCAATCCACAGCGGCCAGCAAACAACGATCGATAAAAATCATCAGTTCAAATGAATCGTGAATTCTTCTTACCTCATACTTCTATGTTTTTTTAAACACATCACCGCAGTATCGGCGACCATTGTCACCATCGTCAGCTGTTTTCACGACTGTCAATTTTTTCTCTTATTGGAAACTCGTAAAAAAGAACACTTTAGAAACATAAAGAATGGAGAAATTGAAAAATCAGCTACAGCAGCACATAGTTTATTAGAGGATCATAGAATTGAAAAAGAAGCAAAACTTTTGAAACATCTATCTAAACCTTTGGATTTAATAGTTTGGGAAAAGATATATATTCAAAAAAACCATACTAGAACCATGAACTTCGAGATTTTGGTTGAACCAAGCTTGATTACAAAGTTCTTCAAAAATACAACAGATGGAAGTTTAGAAAATGACTCCTTCAAAAGAACACCAGATGGCAGTTTGGATAATGACCGGCAAAAGAAAAAATTGACAGTCGTGAAAGCAGCTGACGATGGTTGCTGATACTATGGTGCTGTGTTTAAAAAAACATAGACGTATGAAGTAAGAAGAATTCATGATTCATTTTATTCTTATCAATAAAACCTCATAATGTTAAAAATTTCCAAATTTATTATATTAAAAAAATCATAAGTATGGGTTCTTTTTGAAAAAGTGAAGTGGGTATTGTATTGTAATTTATGACACAAATCTCAAGCCTGAAGTAAGAGGTCTCTGAACAAAATTTATCAGTCCTTTCACACTCAATTTTAAATTGCATCATTGATCACCTTTTTATAAAATACTTCCTACATTTGTAACTGTTAAATACAATTTTTCTCTTTGTCCAGTCTACTTGCAAGGAACTCTGTCTTATATGAAAGCTGCCTTCAAATTTTCTTGATGAAATGGTCTAAAAGTTAGGTTCCTGTGTACCAAAAATTAATTGAGAGTTCCAAATGCAAGGTCCTGAGATCAAAACTGGAATATTTTCCATCATGTCAACTCAACTGTAGCATATTGTCTCCTGCACTCATTCCTGCAGTAAGGGCTGCCTTAGTGTAAATTTCACTGCTTTTTTTAAAGAAATTGGAATATCGATTTTGGTTACTAACAATAAAAAGTAGCTAATTTTTGTTTATTGAAATTCATCGGTTTCAAGCATAGTCACATCTTCAGCCACAATTCCAACTGATGAATTTCTTCGGCCATCAACTCTTCTATTGTCACCATCTTCAGCACCGCCATCAATGGTTGAATTTATAAACTTCAATATCAAATTTTGTTCGTTAGGAATGTCAAAATTTATTGATCTATATTTATTTTTCTGAATGTATAGCTACTCCCAAGTGGATAAACCTTTAGAATTGACAGTTTGGGAAAAGTTATACATTCAGAAAAATAAATATAGATCAATGAATTTTGATATTCCTAATGAACAAAATTTGATTTCGAAGTTTATAAATTCAACCATAGAATAGTTGACGGCCGAAGAATTTCATCAGTCAGAGTTGTGGCTGAAGATGGGTGTGATTATGCTTGAAATTGCTGTTTCGTGAAAAACACAAAATTTATGAGGTGAGTTTTAAAAAAAAATGTTCTCCAATGAATTTCAGTGATCAATTGCAATGGATACCTGCACATTGTGGAATTGCTGGAAATGACACTGCTGATTTTCTTTCCAAAAAAGGCTCCAATTTAATTCAGAATACTACTAAAAGCTTACCTTTCACTTCCATAAAAAGAATAATTAAAAACAAATACAAAATCAAACAAAACCAAGACCTATGTAATAAAGCCAAAGACAAAAAATGGAATATTTTAGTAAAGTAGCCAGATATTATTCCAGAAATTCCACGTAAAACTACAGTAGCAAAATTTAGACTGCTTACAGAACATGACTATTTGGCCAAACATTTATATAAAATAGGAATCTACACGAATCCAAATTGTCCTCTATGCAATAAAGACGAAGAAATGAATGAAGAACACCTACAAACCTGTGAAGTATTACCTGTTGGATCCACCATAGAGAAATATTGGAGAGCAAGAACGCTAATGGCTTCGGTGCCAAGGCCCAGCATTTGAAAACAACAACATGATTATACCTCATAATGTTTACTTCCCAACATTAATTTTATATAATTTTTGTTTCTTGACTCAATATAGAACAGAGATGCTATCATTAAAAATTTTAAGGTAGGTTTCAATACACAAATATTAATATTTTCCTTGTTAGCAATTTGTTCAAACTATAATATGAAATTAAACTTAGTACAATTTGCTTTCCAGATGCCCAGTTTATCTAATATGTATGACGATAATAGGACACAAAACATGTTTAATATTTTACCAACTAAACACGATATAATTTCATGTTTATCAGTTGGAGGAAGATGGGTTACATCAAAAGCTAACTTACAGGTATGTATTATGTAAAAAGTTAATCCCCTTCCAGTATAATTCCTCCCTTCCATGTACGGTGTATAATATACAAAATTTCTAAATTAAAATTTTGTAAGTGTAGTGCATTGTGGTAATATAACCTTTTTTTTTTCTCAGTTGGATCCTCCAAATTCTCGTCTAATGTATTTGCGATGTGCAAGCTTGGGTTTTCTTTTTGAACAAGCGTGGATGCTTTCAAGTGCACAGCAAGGAAAATATCAACATATTCTTATGGATATAATGGAAAAAGTTAATACAAAAACCATTCGGTAAGTCAAATTTACAATTAGTGGCCAAATCATGCAATTTCAAACATGGGTTCTTTCTCATATGATTATGAATTTTCTTCAAATCGAAAACATTTGCTAGTCACATTATTAAGATTAGAATTTATTATACTTTCACTTTATCTTGTTTTATATTTTTATTTAGTTTTTTTTTAATTATGAACTATATTTTAGAATAGTTTTTACGACCTTTTCTGTATTTTCTGTTCCTTTATTTGAGCATGCATGCGCACACACACATTTTTATTCTAAAATACAATAGGAAGTAACATTAAGAGGTTTGTTTAATAATTAAAACATTTGTCTGTTCATTCTTACCTCTTAGAGTTGTTTTTGTCGAACATATGTTTCAGAGCTTCTTAGCCCCATCGTCAGCGATTACAGACTGTAATGATGAGTCTGTAATCGCTGATGATGGGGCTAAGAAGCTCTGAAACATGTTCAACAAAAACAATTCTTAAGAGGTAAGAATGAACAGACAAACTGTTTTAATTACACATTTTTATTGTTTATTTTTTATTTCACTCACCTCATACTTCATAACTCCTAGCATACCCAGGGTTTCGTCACATCCTTTGTGACATTCTCAATGCTGTGTCACGTTCACAACTGACGTCCGGCTGCCTTCTATCCTGCAGACTGACCTCCGCACCATCTGATGGCTGACCGACGAACTTCCAAATCAGTCCTCTCTCCTTATAACCGGGTATTTCAAAATTCATAGTTGTATTTTCATTCTTGCATATGTAAATTTTTTCCCAAATTGTGAGTTCCTTCGGTTTTTCCAATTGTTTAAGTAATTTTGTTTTGGTTTCTATTCTATGTTTTTCTGACCAGGCATGTGCAGCTATTGCAGATTTTTCGGATTCTCCATTTTTAACATTTCTGAGGTGTTCCTTTAATCTTGTATTTAGATTCCTCTTTGTTTTTCCTATGTATATCTTTTCACAATCTTTACAATTAATTTGATAAATTCCCGATTTTTTGCAGTCTTCAATCTTTTCATTTTTGTTGGTTTTTATTAAATTACCTAAGCTTAGGTAATTGTAAAGATTGTGAAAAGATATACATAGGAAAAACAAAAAGGAATCTAAATACAAGATTAAAGGAACACCTCAGAAATGTTAAAAATGGAGAAACCGAAAAATCTGCAATAGCTGATAAGCTTAGGTAATTTAATAAAAACCAATAAAAATGAAAAGATTGAAGACTGCAAAAAATCGGGAATTTATCAAATTAATTGTAAAGATTGTGAAAAGATATACATAGGAAAAACAAAAAGGAATCTAAATACAAGATTAAAGGAACACCTCAGAAATGTTAAAAATGGAGAAACTGAAAAATCTGCAATAGCTGCACATGCCTGGTCAGAAAAACATAGAATAGAAACCAAAACAAAATTACTTAAACAATTGGAAAAACCGAAGGAACTCACAATTTGGGAAAAAATTTACATATGCAAGAATGAAAATACAACTATGAATTTTGAAATACCCGGTTATAAGGAGAGAGGACTGATTTGGAAGTTCGTCGGTCAGCTATCAGATGGCGTGGAGGTCAGTCTGCAGGATAGAAGGCAGCCGGACGTCAGTTGTGAATGTGACACAGCATTGAGAATGTCACAAAGGATGTGACGAAACCCTGGGTATGCTAGGAGTTATGAAGTATGAGGTGAGTGAAATAAAAAATAAACAATATTAAAAAACCTCATAGTGTTATTTCCTATCTACATAACTTAACACATTTTTATATTCGGACCAATGGATCTGTGCTGCTATAGCACTAACATCATTCTTAGAAAAGTACTGGTCACACCATTTCACTGCCCTCCCCTCCCACTATGTCAAAGAGCAGCCTCGGTAACTTATTGAGTAGGAATGTTGCCAAACTTCCCCTATTGTCATGACTCTTGAATATTGAATAATGCAAGGTTGGAGTTTACTTGTCAACACTGGAGTGCAAGTGCAAGAGAGAGATAGGAATACAGGGAGGGAAATGATTTGCCAAGGCAGAAAAGGAAGTAGGCTTTAATTTGCATATCTTACGGGGGCTCAGATCTGTTGGACAGACAATAAATATATTTATGTGTGTGTGTTTCTGTGTACTATTAAAAAAAACTTAATTGAATGGATGCAGTATAAAGAACTGAGCTATGCTCAAACGAGAAAATGTACTCTTTTACTATTGTTCTTTATCAAGTATATGCAATAAAATAATGAAATAATTAATAATAAATAAATTTTGATCACTTTCTTCAGACCACATTTCATTCAGCAACGTCTATTTTTTTTATTTAATCACATAAACAGATTAATATTTTAGCATACAGACTTGTGAATGTCCCCATGAGCAGAGAAACTTTTAATACAAGAAAAAAACACATACTAAGGGTAGCAAATGAGAATGGTTTTGAGGAAAAGATGATTCATAAGAAAATAAATATAATCAAAAAAAAACAAAAAGTGATAAATAAAAGGATTCTTCAGGCAGATAAAGAAATTGGTAAAAATTAAGGAAATTTACATACCATCCTTTAGCATTTAATAAGTTTCAAAAGAATTCAGCAAATTTAACTTTAAATTAGCAATGAAAAATGATTACAGCCCGAATAGATTAGTTAAAACCAACAAAAGTGAAAAGATTGATGAAAGTAACAAATCAGGGATTTATCAAATTGATTGTAAAGATTGTGAAAAAGTATACACAGGAAAAACAAAATGGAATTTTAATACAAGATTGAAAGTACACCTTATAAATGTTAAAAATGGTGAAATAGAAAAGTCTGCAATAGCTGCACATGCATGATCAGAAAAACACAGAATTGAAACAAAGGCCAAATTACTGAAACAGTTAGATAAATCTAAAGAACTCACAATGTGGGAGAAAATTTACATCCACTAGAATAAAGAGAAAATAATGAATATTGAAATTCCCGTGGAAAAAGAAAAAAAATTGATTTGGAAGTTGATCGGTCAGCCAACAGAGGGAGCAGAAATCAACCTACAAGATCACCAACAGGAAATTCAAGAATTAGGAAGCATTGACAATGACACATAGTATGGACACTGCAGTCTGCAATAAAACTACAAATATGAGGTGAGTCAAAACAGCCTAACACATAATAATCAATTTTCTATTCTGCTATTAAATGTAAAATTTTTAATTTGCAGAATTTGTTTTTATCTTTGTGTTCCATGATATAAGTTACATATTTAATTCCTTATCTCATATTTTCATGATATTCTATAATATTTATTATGATTTATACACTTTGAGGATATTTATATGAGAATTGGGGCACCAGTCACGACTTTTTAATATATGTAAGAAATAACACTATGAGGTTTATTTTAATTATTAATGAGTTCATTATTTTGATTATATTATTTTTGGTCTGGACATCTTACCTCAATATTAATGTTGATTTTGTTCTTGAACATGTTTCAAAACAATTCTGTTTTATCTTCAGCTTTCCCAGACTCTGGGAGTCTGGGAAAGCTGAAGATAAAACAGAATTGTTTTGAAACATGTTCAAGAACAAATCAACATTAATATTGAGGTAAGATGTCCAGACCAAAAATAATATAATTAAAATAACCTCAATATATAACTTCCTAAAATTAAATATTCATTATTTTGACTCGCCTTATATATCTTGATTTTATGCAGACCAGGTTTCGTCGCTTTTGTGCGACATTGTCGATGCATTCCAACTGTTGTGTTTGCAGTTGTCATCCTGTAGGTTGATTCTGCTCTCTCTGCTGGCTGATCGATGAACTTCCAAATCAATTTTTTTTTCTCCAGGAATTTCAAAATTCATGGTTTTTTTCTTATTCTTGCAGATGTAAATTTTCTCCCAAATTGTGAATTCTTTGGATTTTTCTGTTTTAGTAATTTGGCCTTATTTTCAATTCTGTGTTTTTCTGACCATGCATGTGCAGCTATTGCAGATTTTTCTATTTCTCCATTTTTAACATTTCTAAGATGTTCTTTCAATCTTGTATGTAAGTTGGATTGCATCGACAATGTTGCACAAAAGCAACAAAACCTGGTCTGCATAAAAATCAAGAAATATGGAATGCATCGATAATGTTGTGCAAAAATGTCGAAACCTGGTCTATATAAAATCAAGACATATGAGGTGAGTCAAAATAACCCAACTCATTAATAACCAGTCACGACTACTATTTTTTGTGAGAATTTAAACATAAATGGAAAATTTAAAATATATATGTGAAAAGAAAAGGAATGGATGAAATGTATAGAGAATTAACACTCCATCTTTATTGCGCTTATTTAAATAATGTTAAGGATTACAGCATGCATATACGTTTTGAAGGTCCTCAAAAAGTGTTCTCCTGGAATGTTCACAACTTGCTGCCAAATTGTGTCACCAAATACCATCTGCTTTACTATTTTCTTCACATTGTGTGAATCTAGTTATCTGTTATCTTAAGCATTTAAAACATCACTTTGTGTATTAAATTAATATTAAGAAGCTAAAGCTGTTTACTATGATTGAAATAAGTATATTAAAGTACACAACTAAATTATTGTATTCAAATGGTAAAGAGAAAAAATTTATGCCTGAACCGGGAATCGAACCCTGAACCTTCAGCTTTCCGTGCTGATGCTCTTAACCATTGAGCTAATTCAGGCTTCCCTCCCATCCAAGCATAAATTCTTCCTTTACCTTACTCTCTTGGTCCCACATTCAAATGCAATGAATCATCATTCACAAATACACAATGAATGGCTTCTACATTAAGAAGACATGAAGGGACTCCACATAGCTAAAGCATTATTTATTAAATTAATATTAAGAAGCTAAAGCTGTTACACTTTGTGTACCAAAGTATTAGTCAACCAAGCTTCGGACTAGGATCGAGGGATGATATTGTTGTAGTGTGTGTGTGAACATTGACAACAAGAATTCAAATCTACAGTTAGTCTGATGTGTAAACTAGAGAATTACCAAAAAAATCTTTTTTTTCTGCACAAAAAATTATGAAAATTAAAAAATTTTGGAAACACTAGAATTAAAAAATATAAGATATTATATATATATATATATAATATATATATATATATATATATAATATAATCCCAAAACCTTTAGATTATAATAAAAATTATATGTACAAATATTGTTTTTTTTTTTCATGAAGTCCAAATATTCATCACACGGTCTCATTTGATGGTGCGCTGGAGGTCATTAAGAGTCTAGAAGAAGTTCGAGTTGGTAAGGTGGTAATGACAGTATAAATCATCTGGTAATTATTATTCAGGATTTTTTAATTCTATTAAAGATGTTCAAAACATGATCCTCTATGAAGTGATATATATGTATCCAAATACAACCTTAACATGGCTATTTACTAGCTTTCTGTTAAAAGTACAGGAATTATCGAGTTGTTTCCATATATTACATGTATAAAAAAGTTATAAATAATCTAATTGCTTACTTTACATAGCAATAGGAATATCAGTTCCAGTAATAAACTCATAATAAATTACAAAAGGAGTAAAATTGTAACTTCATTATATTTCCTCACTCTTCTTTTTATAAATTGTACAGTTTTTAGTGTACCATACTCTTAAATTAAAAAAAAATAAAAAATATATGAATCTATAAAAAATTATTAAAAGAAGAATTTACTCAAACTATCACAACTTCTTAACTCTAGATCAACCAAATTAAAGATGGAAAGATTTAAAATTAATTCCTGATCTTCCTAGAATAATTGGTGTAATCATGTTCAGATTGGTTTCTGAACTTGACTGGTTTAGTAAATATATGTACTGAATCAAATTGTCTATGCTTATGTCAAAAAAGAGGATGACATGGAATATCTGGCAAACTGCAAATCTTTCATGTCTTGTGTAGATCTACGTCCAGATATTGGAAAGGAAAAAGAAAGATATCTTCATTGTTAAATCCTGAGCATATTTTTCAGTGTATCATATCCCTGAAGTCTCATTACTGTTGCATTGTTTGTAGCCCTGAAACCATTTGACATAGAGAAATGCAGTTTTGTAAAATGTTCTATAATTGTAAAGTTTTCAATAAATATAATTTTCATGGATTGACTTCTGAGGATACTTTGAAATTGCTTCCAGACTAGCTTGCTAGAATTTTGAATCACAGGTCTCCAGATAAGAGCCAGCCATAGAGATGTACTCAGTAATTAAGTTATGTAGGTAGGAAATAACACTATGAGGTTTATTTTAATTTTGTCGAGTTGATTTTTGACTCACCTCATACTTCTTAACTCTCTCGCAAATCCAGATTTCATCACTGTATTTGTGACATTCTCAATGCTGTTCACCTTCACAACTGACGTCCAATGGTCTCCTCTCTGGCAGTCTGCAGGATAGGAGACCATTGGACGTCGGTTGTGAAGGTGAACAGCATTGAGAATGTCACAAATACAGTGATGAAATCTGGATTTGCGAGAGAGTTAAGAAGTATGAGGTGAGTCAAAAATCAACTCAACAAAAAAAAAGTACTCAGTAGCTCAATGGTAAAGTGCCAATACATATTGCTGGAAATCAGTGTGGTTCAATTCCTGCATATTTATCTCTTAAAAGCTTTTTGATAACTATAGCTAACACACAGTCTGGAAGTAATAATCACTAACCAGTACAATAGAAAATATAACCACGTACCAAGTAGAATATAATTACTCTTGCAGAAGCTGAATGTAATAAACTTGTATTTAGATTTTTTCTTCCTAGCTGAATCACTTTTTTTCATTTGCTAATGTTTCCAAAAAAAGCTCTAATGGAATAAGAACATTTATCTAATTTATGGCTGTAGATTAATATATATTAGATAAAAATGTAATTAGTAAAGAAAGTGTTCCTTGTTATAAATATGTAATTACCGTAATTAGCAAATGTAATGTATCTATAAAGTAAGTCTCATGTCAAGGTTATAGAAGATTAGCTAAATCCCATTTTTTCATATCATTACTGCTTCTTTTATTAATTTTTATCTGTCTGTAAAGTTTAGAAGTTTATTACTATAACATGTTTTATACAAAGAATGGATATTATTCCTGCATGCTTGTATAATGTTTTATATAATTTTCATCTAATTATTATAAGAATTTTTTGTTAATTTGGTTAATAGTAAAATTCTTATTTTTGTTTCTACATCTTTATATGATATTTAAATTAATATTGGGAAGTAAACATTATGAGGTTATATCATTAATAGTGAGTGGAGAACATATCTTTAACGACTCACCTCATATAATTTAAAATTTCTTTGATACCAGCGGTTTCAGACAATATTTTGTCCCTCTTCAGTCATGGCTTCCACTGATGAAATTCTCTGGTTGTTGATTTCTCTAAGGACATCACCTCTTGGGCTGCCATCTTTGGTTGGGATTATAAACTTTGAAATTAAATTTTTATCCACCGGAATATCAAAGTTCATAGATTGATATTTATTCTTCTGAATGAATATCTTTTCCCAAATTGTCAATTCCAACAGTTTATCCATCATAAAATTGAAAAAGAGGCAAAACTTTTGAAAAACAATTAGATAAACCGTTGGAATTGACAATTTGGGAAAAGATATTCATTCAGAAGAATAAATATCGATCTATGAACTTTGATATTCCGGTGGATAAAAATTTAATTTCAAAGTTTATAATCCCAACCAAAGATGGCAGCACAAGAGGTGATGTCCTTAGAGAAATCAACAACCAGAGAATTTCATCAGTGGAAGCCATGACTGAAGAGGGACAAGATATTGTCTGAAACCGCCGGTATCAAAGAAATTTGAAATTATATGAGGTGAGTCGTTAAAAATATGTTCTCCACTCACTATTAATCTTTATATGAGTTTGTCCTGCTAGCTTAGTAATAGGATGTATTCATAGTTAAATGTGGGAAATAACATTATGAGCTTCTTAATTCAATACTATGTTTTTTTTAAACATGGGAACTGCAGTTTTCATATTTTCAATAGTCATAATGTCGGCTGAAAATAAGAGGGACTCCTCTTGAAAACTGCAGTTCCCGTGTTTAAAAAACCAAGTATGAGGTAAGATAAGAAGTGACTCATTCATTCATTGAAATAGGATATATGCCTAACGATTGACATATCTGTGTTATATATCTAACAGGATTTTAAATTTTAATATTAACATTTTTAATTTTGGAATCTCGGCTAGTAAAAGTAGTGATGTGCAGTTTAAAAAAAATGGTTATATTCTACACCAAATGCCTAGATTTAATTCCAAACCCCTGTATAATACAGGGTCATCGAAAAAGGTTGCAGCAATTTCAGAAATTCATATGTCCCGTTGTAATTGAGATAAATTAATAATTTGACCTGCAAACTAATCGGGAACTCGAGTTTGTTTAGATGTGACTGTACTCCGCCCGTGACCTTCAGCCGATGTGCAGAATTGGCCCTTTCTTTTTTTATTGAGCAGACTATTACAGGAGACTAAAAATAATATAATTAAAATAACCTCAAAATATAACTTCCTAAAATTAAATATTTATTACAGGAGATGTTTACTTAAACGCGCTAGAAGAGTACGTTTTTCTACAAGTAGACCAAATTGAAGAAGAAAATAATGTAACGTTATTGTTTCAATAAGATGTCGCACCCCTACACTTTTCCCAACAAGTTCGAGATGCTCTGTATGAAAGATTCCCTGATCGGTGGATTGGTAGGTCCGGTCCTATTCAATGGCCACCTAGAAACTCCGACTTGACACCCCTAGACTTTTTTATGGGGATACTTAAAAAAACATTATGTACAGTGAACCGATCAGAGATCTGCAACATTTAAGCAAAGGATGACCTATGCTCTTGCAACAATCACGCCTGCGATAATCCAATGCTGTTGGGCCAAAATCAACTATTGGCTGGATGTTTGCAGAGCAACCAATGGAGTGCACATTGAAACATTCTAAGATTAAAAAAAAACTTTTTGAGTTGGTGAATTTAACAAAAAAATACTCGTTTTTATATCTCAAATAGTTCCTGAGCTATGATTTGTTTGAAATTGCTGCAACCTTTTTCGATGACCCTGTACGAGTAAAATGTTTCATGTAGATAGTGATTCATTCATTGGATAAGAGTAAACCATGTTCCATCATCAAATTTCACTTTGTCCCTCGCACAAGACACCTATACTATATAAACACTTAAACATGTAAGTCCATCAAGATAGCTCAAGTGATATAATGCCTACCTCCTAATTATCTGGTCCAGGTTTTGTATCCAGTAAAAAAAGTAAGGTGATCCCATTATAGGCGTAAGGAGGTTAAGCTCCCACCTTTCTATACAATTGGAACTTAGATGTCAGCCAGCTGCATGATGGCTGCAGGAGAACAAAAACATCTGGTACTCATTTAATTAGAGGCTGACCATGTGTTGGTAGAAGGTTTAGGCCAGTTTAAAAATCCTGACCCCATTGGGACTCAAACCCTTGACCCTTTGGCTTGTTGCATATTTGCCTTAATCAACTACACTATGGCGTGCCCTATTATATCTAGTGGTATTGGAAATTATGATTGTAAAATGTTCAATCTTACGGCTAGGAGAGAAGATGGTGGTGTTAAATTTGTAATCTTATATTTTGCACTAAATACCTAAATTGACTCCAAACTCCACCACAGTGCATGTGTTGAGAAGACACATGGTACAGTTGACGTGTTTCGTCCATTGGATGGGCATGTTAAGTCTGGTGCTCCTCTTACTAGAATAGTCTATGTAACAGCACTGATTTATTTTCAAACCGCCATTTACATTAAATATATAAATATTTTTAAATACCGGTAACTATACTCCATATTTAAATAATGGTTTGTGATTAAACAGTTTAATTTTATTCATTAAATAGTCCTAACAAATGCCACTCTCAGTTTTACAAATCCTCTAGATAAATTCACTCATATCACTTCAAGACTCGTGAATTTATCGATGATTTGGAAATCATTCATGACATTACTTAAGATAAATACGAGGGCGGATCGGAAAGTAACGCACAATAATTTTTTTTTTTAAAGTTTAATAGTAAAAAAAAGGAAAAAAATCACAAATGAACTTGCATCTTTTACCTACTTTTCGACATAGTCACCAACTTTCTCAACACATTTTTCCCATCGTGTTACCAGTTTCAATATGCCCTGTTCGTAGAAGTCCGTTTGGTTGGAGTGTAGCCATCTGCCAACTGCCGGCCGGAGCGTGGCGAATCACTAAGGTTCACGCGTCCCTCTTGGAAGAATGTGCACCACCTGGAGACATTGCTACGGACCATACAATCATCCCCATACACGCCACGCATGTCCCTGTGAATTTCACTGGGTTTATGCCCTTTGGCCCACAAAAATCGAACAACACTTCTCTGTTCCTCACAGGTGGACGACTGTAGCATGCACGCCATCTTTGTTGCATAGTTCAAGCTTCTCTCGCAAGAGGTGCACCTGAGAAAAAAATACCATCTGTAGTGAAAACTTCAAACTATATCTCTGTGAAATTTCAACATTCTAGCTGCAATACCAAGGCAGAAAAAAATTATTGTGCGTTACTTTCCGATCCGGCCCTCGTATATAATCTGGACCAGGGGTTGGCAACCTAGGCTCTTTGAGCATGCCATTCTGGTTCTCCACCGAATATTTAAACAATAATAATAATCCATCCATCCATAGTAATTCTGCCCGAGGGCAGGTCTTTTACTGCAATCATAGCATTTTCATGCTATGCTTTGCAGCTTTACTAGGGAATTATAGGTGTGGTAGCTTTCCATTGCTTTCCACACCGGTGACGGTTGATGATGATATGATAAGGATGATGATGATGGCCATACAATTTCGGGGACCGTTTGGGCCTTAAAGTTTTCCTGAAATTTGTCTTACAGGTGAGGAAAAACCCCGAGAAAAACTGCCCCGACTGGGGATTGAACCCGGGCCCGCTGCGTGACAAGGCAGCACGCTACCTTGAGACCACAACGGTGGACAATAATAATAATAATTTCTTTAAACTGGCAGAGTTAAGGCCAAAACACCTCTTTTATAATACCTCTTCCATTCAACCAGTGAAAAGTATGAAATACAGAAAAAATTACTTAAGGTCATAACATATACAATTATAAGTAAATATTTATACAAATCATATATAACAAGTCCACCGCTGTGGTCTCGAGGTAGCATGCTGCCTTGTCATGCAGCGGGCCCAGGTTCAATTCACGGTCAGGACAGGCTCCTGGGTGAGGTTTTTCCTCACCTGTAAGACAAATGTCAGGATGCTTAGGGCCCAACGGTCCCTGAAAATCATCTGGTCATCTTCATCTTTATCATCACCATCACCATTCTTCACCGGTGTGGAGAGCAACGGGAAGCAACCACATCTATAATTTCCTAGTAAAGCTACAAAGCATAGCATGTAAATGCTATGATTGCAATGAAAGACAGAATTACTATGGATGGATATATAACAAGATTTTCTTTGAATGTTCCGAGTACATTTTGGTTCATATGCTGATAATAATGCTAAAGTTAATTTTACTGCCACAGAATATATTCATTTATTATTTTATTTTACTGTCATTATAAATATTTGTTAATTTCATTAAAAATATAATTATATCCTTTATATGTACGAATACCCAAATAACATATAATTTAGTAATCAATTGAGTTGGTGTTTACTTGATGAAAATCCATATTTATTAATTAAATAAAAATAAAACATAGTTTTATTTGATTTTCATATTTATTATATAATTCAGTGACAGCTGTTTCGGTACACTGTACCTTCTTCAGACATGTTAACAAATTATGAATTGTGTTCCAATTTTGTTAAATTTAAAAATTTAAATAAATATTGTTGTATTGTTGCTTAGATCAGTTGGAACACAATTCATAATTTGTTAACATGTCTGAAGAAGGTACAGTGTACCGAAACAGCTGTCACTGAATTATATAATAAATATGAAAATCAAATAAAACTATGTTTTATTTTTATTTAATTAATATAATTTAGTACTTTACTAGTGAACATCGTGCTACAAAATTAAGCCGAGAATTGGCATTCTTCTCTTTTATATGGTATCATCTGTTCGGCTTTTCTCTTAATTAAGCTTGTTAACTCCAGATTCGTCAGTATAGAGGAAAGCAATATATATATTTTGTGTTTCATGGGGCTGTTTTTTTATTTTTTGTTAGAAGAATAAATATTTG
Organism: Diploptera punctata; assembly: GCA_030220185.1. Taxonomy (NCBI): domain Eukaryota; kingdom Metazoa; phylum Arthropoda; class Insecta; order Blattodea; family Blaberidae; genus Diploptera; species Diploptera punctata. Next base: position 1,266,096 of record JASPKZ010001623.1, read on the forward strand.
TTATTACAAGTAAACTTGCACTGAAACTTATCTATAGTAATAAATAAAATATCAGAAGGGGGAGGTGAAGTTTAAATATAAGTATCTCTTATCAAGTTATATCTCTTAATACATGAAAATTCTCTAAATTGTGAATTACCATAAAGAATACAATGAAATGTATTCACTACAATTAACAATATAATATATCTCTCCGTATTTTGTCTTCTTCTCCTTACAAGGATTAAACCTTTTTGGTTCATCCTGGCTCCAAGTATTATAGCTGCTGTGTCCAATTATATTTAAAAGAAATATATATTTTTTTTTTGTGGCTCAGAAAAATAAATTATCTTCCATTCTAGGCAAATAACTAATTTTTCACAATTTAGAGATATTTATCTTTACAGACCATCTCGAGAAATATTAATTAATAATTTAATATAAATTTTTAAATCTTGATATTCATTCTTCATTACGTGTATCCAGCCGTAGTTGAAGACACAAATCCATTGCATATTTATGCTGTAAGTTGCAATGGGGCTGCATTTGAACATGCAGCTTATGTGAGCATTCAAGGTGAGTGCCCATGAGGTTAAAAGAAAGAGATTGAGGAAAGAAAGAAAGAAATTAACCCTTTGGTCTTGAATACTCTAATACCATCAGGGTTGAAGAAAACAAGAGGTCAGGCAAGGGAGACTGGATAGGAAAGTAAAAAGAGGGATCTGGTACTAGAAAAGGAAAAAAATACCAGATCGGTCTATAACCCACCAAGCTGACCAGTGCTAATTGGTGGATAGCCTATCCTTTTTGTTCATATTGCATAAACAGTATGTTAACATATTTAAATTAATGTTAACATGTTGTTTATTCATATAAATATTAACATGTTAACAGCTGTACCATGAGAGGGTAGGGATTGGATGTTGGGTTATTGTCCAGATTGGTTCCTGTAAGCTTTCAATCTAGAAAGAATTAAAGGGTCCCCTCCTTGTTAAAAACAATACCCCTTTGCAGCCAAATCTTCACATTCCAGTGAGAATTTTTTTATAGGCATTATATAAATTTGTATCTATAACACAAAATCTGATTCTCAGTGGAGTTTGCCTTTCAACACAGATAACATATGCAATTTATCTTATTGATTAATATTTTTATAATTTTATTATTAACATTTTTTTGGTTTGAATAAAATATAGTTTTATCATATAAATATTTTATCCAAAAAAAATATTTTCTATTTTTACAAGACAGAATTAATTGTTTTGTCTAATCTTATCATAATGAAGAAAATGCATAATTATAACTTTAATTAATTGGGCAAAACAAGGAGTATTGTTATTAAATTCAATATGAACCGTGAGAAAAAAAAAATCCTTTATCTCATAAAAATATAGGATGGAATTTTTTACAGATCAAACAACAAATAGGATCTGAAACAGCAAAATAGAAATACAAACCATGTAACATTATATACCTAAATCTCTAAAACTTGAGAATGCCAAATGTTTCTTTGTATTAATTTTTGGAATACTGAGGGATCAACATAGGTGCCAAATACAAAATATCTGAAGTGACACTAAATCAAGTTGTGTGTACAATATTGCTCAAATTATCATTAAAATGTTTCTTATCTACGTGTGAAATATATTTTAATTTCTTCGCATTGTATTTTTTATAATTTACAAAATTACATTCCTCCCAAGAAAACTAGCAGGGATATGAAAAAAAAAAGGTGTATATATTAAAAATAGAATACATGTAGAATTGAAGTTAGCAGGGATATGAAAAAAAAAAAGTGTTTATATTAAAAATAGAATACACATAGAATTGAAGTTAGGGAAAAATAAACTGGTCTGTATATCTGATTCTTGAGTATGTAACAGGAGTCTTTGTACACTGATCAGTGTCTTTATCAACCCAATGCTTACAAAAAATGCTGAACAAGTTGGCTAAAACAGTAGCATTTGAGACTTGTATTTGGGAAGTCTTTGGTTCAAACCCCAGTGCTGACAAACCTGTCTGAGATGTTTTCCTGGTTTTCTTCAATTGTACAGAGAAATGATGAGTTGGAATTTCATTACAATAATATAAAAAAATATAAATATATAAATAACCTTAGATGTTAAGAGTATAAATAAAAAAATACTTCTACAAAAATGAATGAAGAAACAAGGAATAGTTCCTCTTGCCATAATAATAAGGCAGCAATTTTAACAACTCAGTTGGTATTTATATTTGTAATATAGGATAGTAAGAGGAATAAATCACAATTCAAAAATTTCATGTTCACAAAATTATGGGTTTCTGTCACTTTTTTTATGAAAGTAAATGCAAGAGATTTGAAAAATCTTTGAATCTTAGCATTTCCATGCATGATAATATTGTTTAAAGAAAATAAATAACAATGAAACTCTATTTTTTTTTCAATTTTATTATTCTTACTGAATAAAATGAGTATATCTATAAATAAGTTGTTTCCTAAATTCACAATTCTCTTACTTAGATTTCTAGAATATGATAATGTGGGCATGTCCAATTGAAGGAGTTCATAGTTTTAAAATTGTTTAAAAGCCTCTTAATTGTAAGTTCCTGTTTATTATGTAGTTGTATACAGTAAAAGCTCCTCATTCGCGGGAGATATGTTCCTTAAATATGCCATGGATATGGAATGGTAATTTGTATGGGTATATAGAGAATACGTTCAAGGTTCCGAAATAAAATAGAAATTATCAAAATAAAATCAATTAATGAGAGATTTTGAACAATTTCTATTAATTATTACTGTCAGGCTTAGGTGATGGCTTAAAAAACTTAGTGATTTTTTCCTGTTTTGCAGCTTTTATAAGGTCCTTCAATTCAGATTGATATTTAGCTGTGAATTCAGCGATGGAATTCCTTATTTTGAATCATACAGTTGATTCATTAACATTGAAACAGCGTGATATAGATGCAAACGACTCGCCAACATGTAAATGGTTAAACATTTATATTTTTACTTTAAACAGCAGCACTATTTTTTTCCGTTTTGGAACTAATTTTCTTTCCTTTTACTTGACATTATAAATTGGCAGAAGAGACATGTGTTATTCAATCACAATTATTGCAATAAATGACAAGTTGAAACAATAGAACACCGATCATGACAAGGGTGGCATTTATCAACGGACATAGCGGCATGTGAATTATGGCAGCGGTGACTTTTAACAACGAACTTGGGTTTGTTTTACTTTGATATTAATTTGTTCAATTGGTTTGAATCACTCCTTGTAAAAGCTGCCTTGAAACGTGCCTGCAGTAAAAAAAAGTTGCCGATGCATTAATAAAGGATACTAATCCTTCTAATATACCGACTAGATCCATGTCACAATTTTTTAACCTGCGAATAAGGAGCTTTTACTGTACATATGTATTTACGTAACTTGGCTGTAACAATATTTTTGATGTCACAACACTCACAAACACTGTTTAATTTATCAATTATCTTACAATTTAATTATGAATTTGTGTAATGAATAGAATTACACTGAGCAACAAAAAAGAAACTTTTTTTGTCTCAGAAAGAAAAATATGTGATTCTGATAGTATTTTTTTCTTTTGAATTCAAATATATCGGATTTTCTCCATCACACAAGGTTTCCGAGAGACAGGAATTTATAATTTCAAACACTTTAATATTTTCTACATTCGTAACTACACAATATTTTAACATTTGGACTCACCTAGAAAGTAAGAAATGATTTTCTGCTATATTTCGCCTGTGGAGCATCCCTCTTGATGGTCCAACAATAATCGGCCTCCATATTAGGATTCCATTTGCCTTGATATCTCTTTTTCCATAGCTGAAATAATTTGAGTTAGCTCATTTGGTTTTATTTTACAATGGACAAATGGATGAAAAAATGTTTATTAAAAAAATAATTACTTAAAATCCATAAATTGAAATTAAAAAAAACTGTGGGTGATGGAGAAATTCCGAATACATATTTGAAAACACGATAAAAACTGCATTAAGTACAACTATTGGTACTCATGAGACAAAAATCATGTTGACCACTGTAATTAGTCTTCAGTCTTCAATTGATCAGTTTCTTTATGAGAGAATATGAAGGAGATTTCAATATAATTGCACTTTTTTTTATTTCTCTTACTACTGGAATGCATTTAGTTAAATTTTCTATAAGTTATCATTAAAATTGTTATTTATTTATTATAATTGTTGAGTAAATTTATTTATTAAAGATAAATCCTACTTCCTTAAACTCCATATTTTAACGTTTTTTTTGATGTTTTTATTATTAATTTAATATAATAGAAGCAAAGGTTTCAAGCATTTGGTGCGAGGGAATTACAACGTATATAAGAGAAAAATTTGCATCTAGATCGCAACTTGCCTCGGTAGCTCAGTTGGTAGAGCACTTGGCCCGGAAAGCCAAGGGTCGCGGGTTCGAGTCTCGGTCTAGGTGAAAATTTGTCTCTTCAAATATAATTTATCCATATTTTAAATTAAAATTTGACTACTGACAAATGATCTTTATGTAAATAATTAATTTGGAGATACTTCTTGGGGAGGAAGATGCCTATTTTATTTCTACGGTAATTTCAGACCATTCCGTGCTGTAACCAAGTGGTTAAAGCAAGAAGTCTTGGGACTTGCGCTGGTCCGAGTCCTCATGGGGGAAGAAATTTTGTCATGGGATTTCGACCAATATGGGACCGATGCCCATCCAGCATCATGAGGCATTTGGGTAGCTACAGTAAGTAGCGACTCTAGGTTGAGAAGACCAGCTATAATGGCTGCGGGACCCTACATGCTGACTATGTCACCCCTACACTGGCTAGATGATCGTCTACATCTGTGACACATGTTGATGTGAGCCAGTAGTCGGCTGGTAGGCCAAGGGCCTTCTAGGCCTGTTGCGCTTGGAGTAGTTTCAGACCACTCAAGATTTACTTAATTTTCTTAAAAATAAGAATGAAATAAATTACAAATTTAATTTTTATAGTATCTTTCACATCAATAAAATCATAAAAAAAAGTAATCCTGTTTTCTGAGTTTAAGCCTTAAATTGGCAAAATGCTAAAATCTTGTACTAGTTATTTAAATGTGTTGGACCGCACTGAAAACAAAATAATGTATAGCTCACAGTAGTAGTAGTATTCAAATGTTCCGAAGCTCTTGATTTGTCATCATTTGCTAGTGTATTATTACTGTATACTGGTATTGTGTAATTCTGGACAAATTTAAGAATTTCTATTCATCCTTTTTATATTGCTCTTATCAAAAATATAAATTAAACCAAAAGTATCTTGGGATACATTGCCAATTTAAGGGTTAAGTATCCTAGATCAAGAGCAATATCTGTGGCTTTATAGCAGATTTAATGTTCATTCTATTATATATAAAATATGAAATCTTTCTTCCACATTTTATTGCATTCATAATTTTATAGAAACTTTAAATCATCTGGGCAATTTAAAATTTTAGTGATAATAAGAAAGAGTTTTAGAAAATTCGATATATAGTCTGTCCTTAGAATCTGTAGAGAAGCTGTTCGAAATAAGCCATTACGCAGCAGGCGGACAAAAAATGCACGGTCAGTGAGGCCGCAGAAGGGAGAACAAATCATGTGACATTACTCATTTCGCTCTTGAACTTCAAGCAAGATAGATGTCTAACTGATTAGACATCTGGCGAATTTCTCTACACATTCCATTGACAGACTATAACTGTAATAATTTTTGTTTTAAAAAGTATAATTAAAAATCTGAACTAGTCATATATATTTTTAGCTAGCCATTGTCTTCAATTCAAGGTTATGTTAGTCCAAACAAATCTTAATTGTTGTTGATTTCATCTTTGTTAAACTGGGGAATGCACTAACAATTATACCTTCTCACTTGTCAGGGACCAAATTGTGTGTCAGAGGTAAAAACTGTTTAAACGGATTTCACACTGGACAATATAAAGGCTCTATTATGCATATCATAATAATATTTGTCGGCTGCAGTGGACTAGTGGTTATGCTCCTTACCTCTGATCCTAAGGGTCGTGGATTCTCACTTTTTCTGGACAATTGGCACTTGATGTCAGTCGGGTTGTCAGCTATGCATGACGGCTGCCTTTACCCCCAGAACAAGCATCTGGTACTCATTTCCATTAGGGGCTGAGTCGACCGTAGGGCCATAGTGCCACCAGAAGGTTTGGGTCAGTTTAAAAATCCTGACCCCACTGGGACTCGAACCCTTGACCTTCTGGCTTGTAGCGTATTGCCTTAAGGTGAGACGGTAGGCTCTATCCCATCAATGTTAAAACATGTGAATTTGAGACCCATTTTCTCAGGAACTACTAGATGGATTATAATAAAATTTTTGCAGCATATTAAATGAGGTTTGTAAAGACCACTGAACCTCAGTCAAACTTTTATCTACTGGGTGAATCATAAATATGGCTATACGTTTGATCGAGTTGTGTGATGAAAACATTACCATTACAGGAAATATGAAATTACCGTTGGAAAGGCAATTATTCAAATTATAACAATGGAATAAAACAAAACAGTGTACAACTTACGTCATTAGTCTAAATGGCATTGAATATGCAACAGCAAATTACAATTGCTGGATGGGCAATAACGTATGCTAATGATTGTGAGGCCGCAAGACGTGAGTTTAACTTAGCATTGCAGCCGTCGATTGTGTGGAAGTGGAGAAAATAACTGCTGGAAATGGTAAGTATGCAGAAAATCAAACCTCCTGTAAGGCCTCGCATTTGCAAGGATGCAGAAACAACGAAGAGAATTGTGGAGGCATTCGACGCTAGCCCACAAAAATCAACCCGCCAAGCTGCAAGTGATCAGTGATTAGTTTTGTTTTGTTCAATTGTTGTAATTTGAAGGATTCCCTTTCCAATGATAACATCATATTTCCTTTGATAATAATATTTTCGTCACAAAATGCGATCAAACATATAGCCATATTTCTGAATCACTCTGTAAATATTCATGTTCTATATAATTTTTTTGCCACTAGTCTCTCTTTTTTTTATTTAAAAATATTTTTAAAAAATCATAAGTGAGGATTTATAGAAGAGATCATCATGATTGTGGTTCCATATCTTTAATATAACTAGGTTTACTGCCTGTAAAAATTTCATGCAAATATCTCTAATAGTTCCTGAGATAATGGGGCAAATGTTCGAAAATTTTCACTTTCGAGAAAACAAGGTTTAAAGTATTACAGTCTGACAACTATCAAGTTTAAAAAAGTAATTAACACACTTATAATTGGCGCTCAGTAAAAAATAATATACAGAAATGTTCAGAATAGAATAGACTATTTAATTATAAAAAACAAAAATGTATTTCTTTTTCAAATTTTGGCATATTACAGTCTGACAGCTGTCAAGTTTAAAAAAAAATTAACACACTTGTAATTGGCATTCAGTAAAAAATAATACACAGAAAAGAATTGACTTTATTTATAAAGAAATTTTTTTTTTCAAATTTTGGCCTACCATCTTACCTTAAACACTACGTTATGATGTGCCCCCAATCTTATTGTACTTGTCACTATTACTGAAAAAAAAAAAAGAGTATTGCTATAAACTACAAATAATACTGGACAGGAAATGTCCATTGTTCACAATAAATTACAAATGAAAAATGAAATTAATTATTTATTAATTCAGATGTTGAACATTCTGCAGCTATTCTTCATTCCCTCCCTTTCCAAATGTATTGTGCATCATTTATAGCACTGTAATCGTTTTTTTAAGTTCTAAAATGTCTACTTTGAACACATGGGCTGGTAATTAGGGAAATATATCATTCAGAACAATACTCATATTTTTATAAGCTGCAACAGTATGTGCATGGAAGCTTCTGGTAGGAAAACCAGAGGGAAAATGCCCAGTTGGTAGACCAAGAATGAGGTGGGAGAATAACATTAACTATGATTTGAGGGAAGTAGATTTTACAGGAAATCAGAAAACATTAGCTCAGGATAGGGATGTATGGAGAGCTTATGTCCATGTGGCATGAACCTATGGGTTTAATAGTGCCATTAAATTAGTAACAGTAGCCCGTCCATAACTAAAACAAATACAATTGAGTTCTTAGTTACCTACAACAGAAAACTCTTTTTAAAATAAATGTTTACTCGGTGAAAAATATAATTTCAAAAATTATATAATACTTGCATTCTAAGATTCTGTAAAAAATAGTAACCCACACACACATATATGTATATATATGTTATAACTATATTTTTGACATTTGGCAATGAAGACAAATATGATATGAAAAGAAAAATGAATGCTTGAGTCGGGATTTGAACCCGAGTCTCTAAACTCTATACGTTTAGTGCTCTAACCATCTGACTCAAGCATTCATTTTTCTTTTCATATCATATTTGTTTTCATTGCCAAATGTCAAAAATATAGTTATAACATCTAAACATACAAGCGTTACTGCTATAAAGTAAATATTCTCTTTAAAAAAGTTGCTTACCTGTTATGATGACCGCTAGATGGTAGTTGGAATGTCTTCTCGCTACCTCTTGTGTGAATTGAGAATACTACATATATAAGAAAAATGTATGTTTGTGTTGGAATACTGAGTAGCTCAGTTGGTTAGAGCGCTAAACTTACAGAGTTTAGAGACTCTGGTTCAAATCCTGACTCAAGCATTCATTTTTCTTTTCATATATATATTGTGGAAAGCAACGGGAAGCTACCACACCTATAATTCCCTAGTAAAACTGCAAAGCATAGCATGAAAAATGCTATGATTGCAGTGAAAGACCAGCCCTCGGGCAGAATTACTATGGATGGATGATATATATATATATATATATATATGTGTATTGCTCAATGTCAAAAATTTAATTATAACACATATATATATATATATATATATATATATATATATATATATAAACGATGAAGATAGATATCCAAAACAAATAACAAAATACAAACCTAAAGGCACCCGAGATGTGGGCAGACCTAGAAAGAGATGGGCTGAAGTCGGAACGGGTCAACAGACCTAGTCCATGAATGAAGATGATGATGATGATGATATATATAAACGAATGTATATATTAAGTTATGTAGATAGGAAATAACACTATGAGGTTCTTTAATATTGTTTATTTTTTATTATTTCACTCACCTCATACTTCATAATTCATAGCAGACCCTGGGTTTCTTCACATAATTTGTGACATTGTCAATGCTGCGTCACGTTCACAACTGACGCAGCATTGACAATGTCACAAATTATGTGAAGAAACCCAGGGTCTGCTATGAAGAATGTATATATGTCTGTTTGTTCTTTATGCACTACCATATTGTTCATGCGATTGTGAAGGGGCTTTATGCAAAATATTCAGGAGTTTTCCAGAAAGGTTTTAGGCTATAAGAGAGTTGTAATACTTAATCCCTTCAAACCCAAAAATCAGCCTTTGCAGTGAAAAACTTGAAAAAAGTAACTTTTTTGGATGCTTAAATGGCTTAGGCTGCCTAAACCATAACAAATACACCAAATTAATGTACACAGAATTGAATAACTCAAAATACTCTACAAAAAAACGTCCACGACAGCATATGTTTATCTTTTACAGAAAACTCACAATAACCACTTTTGTCTTTCATGATGCCATAAATAGGTTTCCAGGCAAGCTTAGCAGTGCATGGCTGGTATTCTTTTACTGATAACTCACAATTACGAATTTTATCTTTCAGCTCATTTATGCCAAGATCAGAATAATTACGATATAAATTTATAATTATTTTCCTTTTACTTATTCATTTAAACATAAAAACACATTAATTTTTATTTATTTAGGTATAGCAGCATACACCAGGTATTAGCTAGTGTTTATATATAAGAATCTCTTCTTTACTTTCTAACTTCAATAATTATAAACAACCATTTGCTCACTGTACTAATGTAAGCTCTAACCATAGTGAGAAAATACATCATAGTAAGCTATAAATTATATTGCTTAGATTCATTAAATCCTACAGGCTGTGAAAGGTTGTACAAGAGAACAACATATTAAAAATGAGAGTATTTAGAGAGGACTAAAAGTACAGCTACTTCTTCAACAAATAGAACAACACAGGAACAATTGGATAGAACATCTGCAAAGAAAGACAGAGGATAGGATACCAAAGATGGCACTGATGTAGGACGAAGATTGGTAGGAAGACGAGAAAGTGCTGGGCTGAACAGATGTGAGATCGGAACAGGTAAAGACATAATCCGTGAAGGATGATGATAAAGATGAGGAGATTCATTAAGTGGGCTTATGGTTCTTTATAATTACCCTTTTTTTTTTTCTCAATCTGTTTGAAGAAGTATATTGCTGTCCCAAGTTGTGGTGACATTTTGAAGCAGTACTTCTCTTCATGCCCGATGTTGTAGTAGCATTTTGAAGGAGGATTGGTGTCCCTAAATGAATTACTGGTTCAGGTTGGGTTTTATTTTCGGTAGAGCCGGATTCTCTTCTCAAGGTTGGAAGTTAGTACACTGGATAGGAAAACACTTTAAAATCACTGAAAACTGTTTCTTGTAGAAATAATTACAAATTTATTCACTTTGTAGGTTCCCAGCAGATCAAGTGAATGTAAGTGGTATTATTCTTCACTATCAATTAAAACAAATTCTTTTCTTTTCTGGAATCAATTATTCTTGTATTAAATATTACATTTTGTCTTGAGAACTCTTCTTGTGGAACTCTATCTTTGTGGAAAGTTATATGCAGAATGACTAGTGTAATTCTTTTATAATTTTAAAAGAACATTATTACATCACATGATAGTAATTTTAAATTCTATTGGTTAATAGTCCATTAAATATAAGGTTTAAATTTTATTTGTTAAATCAAAAAAGTTAATTGTTTTAACATCCAATCAGAGTTTAGTTTACTTTTATTTAAAAATATGAAGTTAAGCAGGTGTTCTTATTACAGTTATAACAGAAAGTTTTATAATTCTGACAACAATGACTTAAAACAATTTTAAAAGCATTATTTAGAAAGACTTATGTAATACAATTCCTTTAATTGTTACCGAGAAATTTTTATTCAACAATGAATTATTTAGATGTTTTTCTTTATTTAAGTTATATCTAAATATTAAAAGAATTTTAAAATACAAAATTATTATTAAAATTCATCGGAGAACATATTGTTTAAACAACTCACCTCATAGGATTCATGCTTCCATGATATCGCGATTTCAAACATAATCATGTTCATCGTCATATGTTTGAAATCGCGATATCATGGAAGCATGAATCCTATGAGGTGAGTTGTTTAAACAATATGTTCTCCGATGAATTTTAATGATTATACCTCATAATGTTTACTTCCCAACATTAATTAAATATAATTACAAAATTATTAACTTTAACTTCCATATTTATTATGATATTAAAATCCTGTTTTATGTTATACTACATTCAATGCATTTGTATCACAATGTACTGTGTCTACAAAAGTGTAAAAAATGTTTTAATTAATTAAAAACATTATTATATAAATATAGTAATTATATAAAGTATTAACTAAAATTTTTCCTTCTAATATGGTAATTTATTTTCTTTAATGAAGTTTACAGGATGTGAATGAATTATACCACACAATTTTAACTGCCTACAGAGTGAGCTTAATTATTTACACATGATAGTGAATTAGTGATCTGCAAAGTAAAATGGCTGAGTCATAAATATTGTCTTGATGCTGATAAATATATGTGAAAGTAAACTAACAGTGTAATTTGTGTTTTTAATTTTGTTGAGTTGTTTTTTGACTCGCCTCATACTTCTTAATTCCCTTGCAGACTCGAGTTTCTTCACTGCATTTGTGACTTTTTCAATGCTACATCACGTTCACAACTGACGTCCAATGGTCTCCTCTCCTGCAGACTGACCTCCGCGCCATCTGACGGCTGACCGACAAACTTCCAAATCAATTCCCTCTCCTTATCACCAGGTGTTTCAAAATTCATAGTTGTGTTTTTATTCTTGCATATATAAATTTTTTTCCCAAATTGTGAGTTCCTTCGGTTTTTCTGACCAGGCATGTGCAGCTATTGCAGATTTTTCTGTTTCTCCATTTTTAACATTTCTGTGGTGTTCCTTTAATCTTGTATTTAGATTCCTTTTTGTTTTTCCTATGTATACCCTTTCACAATCTTTACAATTAATTTGATAAATAAAAAAAATCGGGAATTTATCAAATTAATTGTAAAGATTGTGAAAGTATATACATGGGAAAAACAAAAAGGAATCTAAGTACAAGATTAAAGGAACACCTCAGAAATGTTAAAAATGCAGAAACAGAAAAATCTGCAATAGCTGCACATGCCTGGTTAGAAAAACATAGAATAGAAACCAAAACAAAATTACTTAAACAATTGGAAAAACCGAAGGAACTCACAATTTGGGAAACAAATTACATATGCAAGAATAAAAACACAACTATGAATTTTGAAATGCCCGGTGATAAGGAGAGGGAATTGATTTGGAAGTTTGTCGGTCAGCCGTCAGATGGCGCGGAGGTCAGTCTGCAGGAGAGGAGACCATTGGACATCAGTTGTTAACGTGATGTAGCATTGAAAATGTCACAAATGCAGTGAAGAAACTCGAGTCTGCAAGGGAGTTAAGAAGTATGAGGTGAATCAAAAACAACTCAACAAAATTAAAATAAACCTCATAGTGTTATTTCCTACCTACATAACTTAGTGTAATTTGTGATTTAAATTAAAATGTTTTATACCTTGCCTCATATCCAATCATCTAATTATACCAGTTTCGAAGCTTGAGCAGCTTCATCTTCAGTAATTTCTTGTTGACTGATGTTATATCGATCAAGAGAAATGCTTCTTCCTCCCTCTGTGTAATTTGTACTAGATTAATTTTTAAATCTTGTTAGGGATTTTGGGAAAACTTAAACTTTTATAATTGATTAACAGTATTTTCAAAATTTGGCGTCTTACTGTCACATTGATTTTTTCTCTATCATATGGATATTAAAAACATGAAAGAAATTACAGGAATGTTAATGATTTAATAACAGGTTTGTCAGAATTCTTAAAAAAATTTGAAATTAATTTTGTATAAATAATTATACTGCTATGTTTTTATTATTCATTTCATACATCTCAATTATGGATAAATTATATTTGAAGAGAAAAATTGTACGCTCAAACTGGGGTTTGAACCCAGGACCTTTTGCACTCTAGGCAAATGTTCTACCAACTGAGCTATCTGAGAAAATCCAATCTAAATGCAAATTTTTCTCTTATATACGCTGTTAATTCCTGCGCACCAAATGCTATGAAGCCGTTGCTTCTATCTTGCAAATGGTGGCTTCTTCATTAAGTATGCAGGAGTTAACAACATATATAAGAGAAAAATTTGCATTTATTTAGATTGGAGTTTCTCAGATAACTCGGTTGTTAGAGAGCATTTGACTAGAGTGCAAAAAGTCCTGGGTTTTGACCTCAGTCTGAGCATATAATTTTTCTCTTCAGATGTAATTATTCTCTACTATCATAATGATTTATAGTACCGGTGTTTACTTACTTAAATTCCTTATTATTCAGCCATATGGTTCTTAAACTGCTTACATAAGGTTATCTGTAAGCAGTTAAAATTGTGCTGCGTAATCCATTTAGACCATGTATATAGTTGTAGAGATATATTATTCATATATATATATAATTATGTATTATGCTTACGAAATTACAATTTGAGGTTCTGTATGGAAGAATAGTGTATAATCAGTAATCACTACATATAAAAAAGTCTTGAACTTGAAAAAGAATTACTTAACAGTGCAACAATGCTGTGGAGAGGAAATAGAATTTAAGTCGGCCAACATGTGCTATAAATATCACCTGCAGTTAGGTTGTGATATAGTTAAATTGGGATTAAATTGAAGTTTTTTAAGAATTTATTATAATATATTAAATTTCCTTCTATTGCATAACTTGCCACTTTTTTGGCTGTGATCAATATGCTAATTAACTATTGTCATGCCATGAATATTTTACATATAACTCAATTATATGGTACATTTATATTTTTTTTTAGCTTATTTCATTGGCAGATTGGGGAATGAAGAAGTAGTCTTTTATCTAATTTTATAAGTAAAAATACTGCATTTGATTTGAATTCTCAATTTTCAGTCTAGTTGAACCAAATATATTTGCAACGCCTTTATAAACTTGAAGGTGGAGAATTATCTTAATATATTTGAAGAGAAAAATTATATTCTCAGACTTGGGTTTGAACTCAGGAACTTTGGCTTACTAGGCCAATGCTCTACCACGGAGCTATCTGAGAAACTCCAATCTAAAGGCAAATTTTTCATTAAGGTAGAATATTTTTATCACTCACCTCATATTGTTTTTCTCTTATTTGGCCTAGAAAGCCGAAGTTCCTGGGTTCAAATTCCAGTCTGAGCGTATAATTTTTCTCTTCAATATAATTTATCCTTCAGTGAGAAGTGTTAAATTAATAATAAAAAAGTCAAAAGAAGCCCTACTGGCTTTATAGTATTTAAATTCCCAATAAATGTCTTCTTAAACAAAGAGTTGCCATTTGCATGATCGAGCAAATGCTTGTAGCATTCGGTGATCGGGAATTAACAGTGATAAGAGAAAAATTTGCATTTAGATTGGAGTTTCTCAGGAAGCTCAGTGGTAGAGCATTGGCCTAGAAAGCCAAAGTTCCTGAGTTCAAACCCCAGTCTGAGCATATAATTTATCCTTCAGTGAGAAGTGTTAAATTAATAATAAAAACATCAATTATCTTAATGTTTAAGAAATAATTTGAATTCTGTGTACTCATTAATGCAGTATAGGTAGATTTATTTTAGTACCAAGGATTGTACTTTTTGTCCACTGCTATGGTCTCAAGATAGCATGCTGCCTTGTCACGCAGCGGGCCTGGGTTCGATCCCTGGTCGGGACAAGTTTCCTGAGTGATGGTTTTTTCAGGGTTTTTCCTCATCTGTAAAACAAATTTCAGGAAACTTTAAGGCCCAAACGGTCCCAGAACATCATCTGGCCATCAACATATTCATTAAGTTTAGGATTAAGGCTTCTCCTGGCGCATCATTACCTATCATATATCATCGGGACAACATAACTCTGCCTTCCAGGCGTCCCAACATCCGAAGTGGGTTACAATAACACCATGCCAGGAGAGAGTACCAGAATGTCAAAATGACATGGTGACATTGAGTAAAAAAAAAAAAATTACTATTCTTATTTATTTCATCACCTACTAATTTGGATACAAGCAGCTTATTTGTCAATTTAGAATTAAATTAATATTTTGGTTACTTTCTTACTTTATGGTCTGTATTAGAGAGAGGAAAACTATGGAAACTAAAGAAAATGTAATAATAGATTTGCAGATAACGTGAGGAATCATTATAGGAAACCAACATTGAGCAAGTTGTTTCAAATCATATATATGATTGAACGGTCTTTAATTTATAATTGTTGGTGTCTAATGTGCTGCATCTAACACTGAAGTCATTAGCAATTTATAATTGTTCTTCCATGTAGTTTCTCAATCTTATTATAAAACTGCATGTGCTTAATTGTGATAAAAAATTATTAACCCTTAATTGCTCGCGCGGGGTAATTTTTTCCCCCGTTAGGTTGAAAGATGCTACTATTTAGTGACAATTACATTTATGAGATTCCATGGAACTCACCTATTCTCAAATTCACTCGTCCCGCACGAGTTTTAGTTGTATTTAGTTTCTTAGAATAGCTAATGACGCAATTATATTTATTTTATGTCATTGTAGCTGCCTGTGGAAATGTTTTACCCCGCACGCGCCTAGCATCTGTAAGAGAGTTATTGTCTATTCTCGTGCTTACAATTTGAAGTCTAAGAGTAAATATGAGTAGAAAGAGGAAAATATTGACAGAAGATGAAATTATAGAACTGTATAGAAGATAGTAATCATGATTCTAACTCTATACAGAGTGCTGAAAGCGCTGGCCACTGACTATTTTTTACTTCTCATTGAATGTTGGCAGCATCAATGCACATATAATTACACAAGAAAATGTGGGAAGAAAGATTGCTCGCCACGACTTCCTAAAATACCTTGGTCAGAGTCTATGGGACAGCTATCTGAAGAAAAGGGCAACCATAAACATTTTGCCAAAATTTCTTCAGGCAAAAATAAGACATCTCACAGGACCTGTGGAGGAAGCTGAACCACTGATCATCAGAAAAAGGAGGGAGGTGCCACTTCTGTGCCAGGGTCAAAAACCAGAAGACAACAGTGTTGTGCTAACTGCAGCAAGCTGATCTGCAAAGATCATGTGGTGGAGTCCTGTCCAGACTTATTTTTTGTAGAGTGAGGTGTGTATATATGTTATTATTTTTTTTAAAATCATTAAACTTTGTAATAATTTGATACAGTGTTATTGACTGTGATAAAGACTTGAAGGCAAAAAATACCCCGTGCAAGTCCTCATGTAGGTTATGTATGAACAAGTAATTAAGGTATATATTAAATTTGGGAATTTTTAACATTATGAGGTTCAATTAATAATAATTAAATGAATCGTGATTTTTTCCTTACCTCATACATCTATGTTTTTTAAAAAAACATAGATGTATGAGGTAAGAAAAAATCATGATTCATTTAATTATTATTAAGTAATTAAGGGTTAATAACTTCATGCAATAAGAATTATTTAGCTATGTGAATTGTTATATTGAGATATGAATACATTATGAGAGCAAGCCAATTTTTTAAAATTTTAAGCAATAGTGAGTCTAAATTGTAATTGAGAACTACTGGTATATCATTTTAGCTATAACTAAACACTTAGAATTACAGTCTGTCTCACATTAAAGTATATCATTCTATATAAGCAACATAAAAAATAGTCAAGTTAATAGTATCTGTGTTAGTAAAATAGTAACTTGAAGAATATTACTTTAATATATTTTAAATAGTGGTAATAGTATAATCAAATTAAAATATTGTACATCTTAAAACGATGAAAATCATAATGACTGTGATTTTTAAATTATTATTGAAATAATCTCTCAAAGAAACAGTTGTTTTGAATCACTTGGTTATTTTGATGTCTTTAAAGAATTCAAATTACTAATTTCCATATAAAAGTTAACAATGCTTTTCTAAACAAATCATTTTCAATAAATTTGATTTATGGAGGGAAAATATTAAATATGAGGATCATATTAGTTTCATTGCTCTGTTTCTTATGAGAAAATTGGTATTTTGATCGAATGACATCAAAGTAAGAAAGATTTATATGGATTATTTCTCAATATCTATTGATAGTATATATATATATATATATATATATTTTTTTACTTTAGATTTCTCTTCACATGAGATATTGTATTCTCTTTAAAATAGACATATTAAGTTGACTGAAAATTGACAGCTCTCTGTGAATATGGATACTAGCATTTTAATATATAAAATGTTGAATTCTGTTCAATTAATGATTTTAAAATGTAATTTATTTTGGTCACAATAATTTAATTATGATATTCTTAAATATATTAAATTCTACAATTCAGTATTCTTGAATATTTATGGTTTGGTTAAAAGTAAAGAGAAAAAAACTACATGTGCCAAATAGGTTGATTTAATTTGAAAGTAAAAATAAACACAATTTTTATTTTTCTAAATACAATTCTGTATTACAAACATTGAAAGAGACACAGAAGACTGATTTACTCTAATGGTCATTACATCAACATTTTGAAAACAGGGTACATATATTCCATAAGTGCAATATTTGGAATGAATATTTTTATATGGAATAAATAAATTAATTACAAAATGTTTTTTTTTCTTGTGATGTTAGTTTATTCATTTTGTATCAATTTGTTGTAGCACTTTGTGTATTTATTTTGTGTGCAATAATATAAAGTAAATGTGTATGGAAAATTAAAATATTGATATAATTGGTAAAATGAAGTTTAATTTTTAAAATTGACCTTCTTTTGACAAAAAAGAAAAATATTATACCAAAAGTAGTAAAACTGCATCAACAAATCTCCTGTTTTAATAGGAATTCATTTGGAATAAATTATTTAAAGAAAAATTAAACTGCTTGGATTGTGCTTTTAGAGACAGGTAAATTCTTTTCCATCAGTGACCGGAGTAGGCGAATCCATCAAAACACAAATCCTTTCTGTCTCAGATATAACAATTGGTTCTCTTACTGCCATTCCCTTTATTTTTCACATCTTGTCTTTCCAAGTCGTCTTTCTTTTCGGTTTTCTCAGAGGTGACTTTT
The DNA here is from genome assembly GCA_030220185.1 of Diploptera punctata. Taxonomy (NCBI): domain Eukaryota; kingdom Metazoa; phylum Arthropoda; class Insecta; order Blattodea; family Blaberidae; genus Diploptera; species Diploptera punctata. The sequence goes on from JASPKZ010001623.1 coordinate 1,284,400, forward strand.
CCCACATCTTCTCTTTTCTCTTTGTTATTGCCAGTATGTTTTATTTTCCCCACAGCAGGTTTAGTAACTGAAGGATTTTGTCCATAAATATCTATCTTCCTCTGCTTTCTTATAGGAAGGTCTTCTGCTTCTTCATAGAGATTATTCTTTGTTCCTCTATTTTCATTTGATAACATGATTGCTTCTCCATTTTGATTGATTAGTTCCAGAGGAGTACTAGCATTATTTGTGATAGTATTTGCTGGAATATGAAGTGTAACATAATCAAGACCTGCTTCAGCATCTCGGTAAGTATTACCTGAAGCTAACACTGTAGAGCCTCCACCATCAAGAGCTACTTGTAGTTCACTGCCTTTCACCGAATGCAGAATTAGGTGGCACTCCAACGACAACAGTGTCTGAATCTGGAGATCCTGAGATAAATTCAGATCCCAAGAGCAAAGCATAATCCAAATAAGCAGCATAGGAAGGATGGGGATATTGTGGAGAGCCATAACAAGCAAATGTACTTTGTGGTATGTTAGGTCGGTGCCCCATTTCTAGAGATGCTGCTTTCTGATTGATTGTTGTGTTACCTGGAGAGTAAAAGTACAGTGGCCAACCAGATGGTGACATCATATTTTCCCCTATTTGAGTTTTGTTTGTTTGAGAAAAAATCATTGTGGGAGATCCAGGAGATGGAAAATCATCAGGATCGGAAGTGGTTTGCTGAATATTGGCCATATCTGATTGGTTGTTTCCAGCAGGAATGGATTTTGGAACCAAATTCTGGAATGAATGTACATAAAAAGGATTAGAAGGAGTAAATAGCATTTCATGGTCATGAATAATAAATAATAATGATCATAAGTACAATATTAAGCAACACCTTGATGTGAAATATGATTACAATTTCTTAATAAATTTCACGATCTATAACTTTAGCCAAAAATTAAAAAAAAAAAAAGCTTTAACAAAACAAATGGCATTGCACAAACATTGTTCAGATTTTTTTGTACTAATCTTGTATTCTTCAAAATATGTTCTATAAATCATTTTGAAAGTATATGATTTAAATTAAATTAAATTAAATTTTGATTAATTTTATTTAATAGCATTCTATAATACTTATGAAACTAAAGTGAAAAGAATTAAGAGTATCTCATTTATTTTGTTAGTATGAAATGTCATTCAAGGCAAGATATACTACTATAAAATGAAAGCACACATTTTACCATATTTTGAAATGTTGTGAAAAAATATAAACAACATTAAATAATGAACTATTTATGGTGAAATTAAATGTTTCTTACCTCTTCTCATATCAATTTACTAAGTTGATCGCGATTTCAAGACTATAACTGTCTCATCATCAGAACTTTGTTGGCGACTGGTGTTATGTCGATTGGAAGAAACTCTTCTTCCTCCCTCTGTTGGTGGACCGATGAACCTCTGGATCAGGTCAAAATTTGCGGGAATTTCGAAGTTCCTGCAAATTTTGACCTGATCCAGAGTTTCATCGGTCCACCAACAGAGGGAGGAAGAAGAGTTTCTTCCAGTCGCCAACAAAGTTCTGATGATGAGACAGTTATAGTCTCGAAATTGCGATCAACTTAGTAAATTGATACGAGGAGAGGTAAGAAACATTTAATTTCACCATAAATTAAACCTCATAGTGATTAATTCCTATAAAAGTTAAATGAACTGTTTGATGAATTTTATATTCCAGTAGAGGGACAAGGACCAGCTGATATAATATTAATTGGGGGTCTAGTGAGAGGGGGAGCTTTGCCACTTTGAGAAGAAATGGAAATAATCAGTGCTATTTATATTAAAATTTATATTTTTCCTTTTGCATAGTTTATATAACAGTAAGTTAAAGAAGAAAAAAGTTACCCTTTTATTATAAAAAATAATTTTGTAATATAATACTTTATAAAACCCAATTTATTTCCATTTCTTCTCAAATTAGCTGGAAATAAGCTAGAACATCTCGAGTGAGAAAATTTTGATGTGAAATAAAATGTAAATTTCTCAATTCAGGATTTTGTTTGTATTCCTCAAGGAGGTAATTTGCTCATTTATGTTCTGGTTGTTTTTTTATAGTCATAAAGTGGGAAGAAAGTAAAACACATCAGTAGTATCGTATGAATCCATATTAAATTCATATTTACATTATATTATTTAGAAGAAGGGTTCTACTCGCATGTATTTAATGGTCTTCAACTCAGATGATACACCAGACTGGCCCCAGTTTAGTCTCCATCACAAATATTTTGTACATTCTTTGACAGAATATTTTTTTATCAACATTTACAATTGAACGGGAATGTTCCTTGGCTTTCATCATCTTAATTATATGTAATATTTTTATCTTTAATTCTTTAATTTAGAATATTTGAATATATTCATGCTTTTCTGAAAGAGAGCTTAGGACATTTAAAACTGAAGCTAATGGGTTAATTATATTTTCTTGCTATTCAATCTTTGTCTTTCAATTATTCTTTCTACACTTTTATTTTAATTGATTTTTATTTTGCTAGCTAATTAACAAGATGAAATTTCTCATCAAAGTGCTTATTAAAATGAGAGAATAGGAATTTCACATTAACAGATGAGGATGAATAGGTTTAGTGGAATACAAGCTCCTTGAGTAAAGAAGTGGACCATATCCATTTTTCATATTTTCAAAAAAAAGCATTTTTTGTCCAGTTTCTGAATAGGATACATTATATTTACAGTGCCTTAGAAAGTATATAATGTCAAGAGAGTATTGGTGTCAATAGTCTGAAAACAAATGTTGGTAATAAGTTCTCTGAATTTCAATCTCTCTACATATTTTCTTTGTTTAAAGTGTTATCATGAAATGAAGTGGCATTAGTGTTTAATTAAAATTACAGTGGGAGGAAACAACTATGAGGTATTTACACTAATGAATGAGTTGGAGAAAATGCTTTAACATCTCACCTCATAAAGTTGCGTGTCTTCATGATACCGGTTTCAAAAGTATAGTATTACTTCCATCTTCAAATACCTTAGTAGCCTACTAAATGTCTTTTTGAGGCGATGTGCTAACCGCATGTCACTCGCTGAAGTAAGCTGAACTAAATTAGCTTGTATTTGAAGAGAAAAATTTTTGCCTAGACCGAGACTCGAACCCGGAACCTTTGGCTTGCCGGGCCAAATGCTCTACCAACTGAGCTACCGAGGCGAGTTGCGATCTAGACGCACATTTTTCTCTTATATACGTTGTCTAGGTGAAAATTTTTCTCTTCAAATATAATTTATCTTTCAGTGAGAAATGTTAAATTAATAATAAAAACATCATTAGAAGCCTTACTAGCTTTATAAAGTAATGTTAAATTCCCAATAAATGTCTTCTTAACTAAGAAGCCGCCATTTGCAAAGATAGAAGCAATGGTTTCAAAAGCATTTGGTGAGAGGGAATTACAACGTATATAAGAGAAAAATTTACGTCTAGATCGCAACTCGCCTCGGTAGCTCAGTTGGTAGAGCATTTGGCCGGCAAGCCAAAGGTCCCGGGTTCGAGTCTCGGTCTAGGCGAAAATTTTTCTCTTCAAGTATAATTTATCTTTCAGTGAGAAATGTTAAATTAATAATAAAAACATCGTAAATTAGCTTGGTTCATTAACTCCCGATGGGGAGCATCCCAAGTGGGGACATATGGGTAAATACTATATTAATTTAAATGTTTACAAAAATAATTGGCCAATTTGTTGGGTACAGATTAATACGTTGAAAAAAAAAAGGCAACGATACGAATTATGTAATTCCTTGTTGTGAAGCTTCCTCTATTCTACCGTCACATTCCTAATGGGACCAAAAATTCATTTTAGGATACTATTTTCGAATACTTTTAAGATGGAAGTAATACTATAATTTTGAAACTGGTATTGTGAAGACATGCAACTTTGTAAGGTGAGATGTTAAAGCATTTTCTCCAACTCATTCATTAATGTGTTAATGCTGTTATGGTGCTAAAAAAACAGTACTTTTACAACATAAAATTGTCATGTATAATTCCTATTTGGAAAAAAAAATTTTGCAAAACACCAAGTCAAAGTTTGAATGGAAATTTTTTGGTGTCCTAAGCTGCAAAGCACATTGTTGTATGCCTGCTGAAGAGAATCTTAGCAATGCAGTAGAGAAGGTGGTTAGAACAAAGTTCAAGTAAATCTCTATGACATTATGCATTAAAAAACTTGATACCCCTTACAAGGCCCTTATAGGCAATCAGAAAAACATGTCAGCACTGCATGATAGCCATCTTCTGGCTTGTAGTATACTGCCTTAACTAATAATTGAATTGCTGAGTTGAAATGGGAAGAAACTCCAAGTACCCTACTTTTGAGAAAACCTTTACAAAACTACATAACTTCTTATAGCTTATTCTGACAAATTTTTGACCAATTACAATAGTGATCCTCTGCTTACAGGGAATTCAAATATAACAAGAATTCATAATTTCTGTAGTACATACGTGTTTCATCGCTCTTTGAAGGCAATGGAGTTTCTTCCTTTTTCAAATCAATTAATTTAGCGGTGGACTAGTGGTTAGGCTCCTTGCCTCTGGTCCCGAGGGTCGCGGGTTGAAACCAGGCCGGGGTCAATGAATTTTTAGGATGGAAAAATCCAAGGAGCAAGTTCTCTGGAAGGGACTTTAAGCCGTGGTTCCCGAGTCTGAAGATTTTCAGCTCGTAAAACTTAAGTCTGAATGAAAAGGCCTCTAAGCAAAATTTACCGAATTTTCCTGTCCTAGTACTTCCTTGGTTTCCTAGGTGTCAGTATGAGACAGAACGCTGACCACGGACCACTCAAATGACATCTACATGAAAACAAGTGTAACTAAATTAGTATGGTTCAAATTCTTCCCTGTAGGGGGAGAGCGCCTAAATCTCTGTAAAGGGAAACATGGGCTTACAAGAAGATACATAAATAAACTTTATTAGTAATTATAAGACAAGAAAACTACATTCAAAACCTCAAATACATCAAGAAACACATTTTTGGGTATTACATGCTTTCCTTTGACATCTTTTGGAAAATGTTCATTAATCATAAGCGATGTTAAATGAACGATACTTTTATTACTTTTTGCATAAAAAGCAGAGGATCAATACCGTAATTAATAAAAAATTTGTCAGAGTAAGCTATAAGATGTTACATAGTTTTTTAAGGTTTTCTCAAAAGTAGGGTATATGAAGTTTCTTCCCTTTTCAACTCAGCGATTCAATTATGCTATGGCATACCTTCATAATAGTCTATATAAAAAATAATGGGTTGAATGGGATAGTGATGTGCATTTCATCACCTCTCCTATCCAAATCTCATCCTCAACCTGCACGTGGTGCAACCTGCTATTAAAAATGAGGCTTTGAGGACCGAGTACTGGCGGTATAACCACATCACCTTAATGTAGAGGAAATGCTACATTAGTGGGAACCCCACAATAATACCCCTCTGGGCCAGCAACCCATTGGGTGAAAAAATTTACATTCGCTTTCAAGTCTTAAACCCATCCAAAACTCCTCTTTGAGACCTTAACAGGCCACAAGGCCTAATACTTGCATGGATGATGATAAAAAATAAATGATATTTAAGAAAATTTGTATTTGATTTTAGCATATTGACTCTGTTGGAAGATTATAGAGTTCTAGGCCTTCACATGGGTGATTCTCTCTTGACACTACATACTTTTGCTGATATTGTACAATGAACAAAAACACTATTTAAAAAATTTTGCTTTAAGACTATCCATCTGTTTATTATAGTTAACACAAGAGAATAATTTTGTACCTGAGCTAGGACAACCATAGATCTCCATATTTACACGTTGATGTACTGACAGTAAGCTACAGAGGTAGCTATTTCAAAATATACTCTCCTATTCCCTATACAGGCAATAAAACTATGTTCACCTGATGTAACAGCATAATTCCATAATAGCAACTTTATGCATTGGGTGATGCCATATTAAATACAGGGCTATTCAGAAAGAAGGAACCGACTTCAAACATTTATTTCTTCTAAACTACAAAAAATAGAAACAATTCCAATGTTCCAGGAAAGAGAAAAGTTCAAATTTCACTATTTTATGCATTCAATATGAGCACCATGTGTTACATGACAAACATCAAAACAGTGGCTCATTTCTTACCACACACGAATCAGCTGGTCTCTAGTTATCGAATTCACAGATTCAACAATTCGATGTTGCAGACTTTCAAAAGTGTCGGGCATAGGGGGGTTAAAATATGGTATTTTACATAACCCCACATAAAAATCACATGGGGTTAGGTCTGGTGATCTGGGAAGCCAAGGTGATGAATTTGATTTTTTGCTCCTCCTCTTCCAATCCAACCATTTTAATACAAACAATCAACATGACAAGCAACAGCGCCAATTCACCCGTGATCAGAACTTCAAACTTTTCTCTTTCCAAGAACGTTGGAATTGTGTTTCTATTTTTTGTAGTTTGGAAGAAATAAATGTTTGAAGTCTGTTCCTTCTTTCTGAATAGCCCTGTATATGAATGGAGTTTTAGTGATTTTGAAGGTAATCATGAAAAGAAATTGTGGTCTAAGGGAAGTGTTTAAATTGTTAATTTGTGGAGCACAGTGTGTAAATCAGCCGATCTATGGTTCAAATCCCTACTAATGTGGAAAATTTCTCTCTTAAGATTTGAAAGGGACCAGGAAAAGAAGAGCCATTTTATTTATTAAATTTTAAGGGGAAATATACTATCTCTCACACAGTTCTTTACACATATTCTTCTTATTTTCCCTGCTTATATTAATGCAAAACATTGGGCATAAATCAACATTTACCAGAGCATTAAGTCTCGACGTTGGGAAAATGATCTTGCTCTTTCTTTTCCTGATCCCTTCATACAAATAACTTAGTTTTCTGAAGTTATGAAAAGTGTCATGGTACAGATTTTTACTCAAGTATTCTTAGATGACATGTACAATAGGATGTCATGTTACTAATTATTTATATTTTCATCTTAAGTAATGCAGGTTATCACTGATATGAAATAAGATTGATATATCATAGGAATACACAACATTAACTTTGGTATATTATTTGTACAATGTTCTGATGGTGTTGTTTCAGCTAGATTGACATTTTCAGCAAATTACCTACATTTTAAATGGATGCAGCTAATAAATTTTAATTTCAGACATAATAGTACAACAGTTTTGACCAACAAGTAGTTTCTGCCTCACATGTAAGTTAGGTCCAAACAGTAGGATTAGTTTGAAATAATATTTGAAGAGGCTGATACAGTTGGTAGCAGAGTACAACTTAAATATAATTATATTATAATACAGGTACATTTTGGGTATACTGCTCCAAGCATTGGTTTACATAATCAATCCAAGAATATGGATTTTCTTCTTGCATCAAGGGCACAAAATAATTCACATATTTTATTTTACATATTTTTTAATTTATCTTAAAACAATATCATAAGCACAATTATTAGGAATAAGAATTGCAATTCCTTCAAAAACTACTCAGTTTCCAGTAAATTAAGAGAAACATATTACATATTCATCAGAAACTTGGACTCTTTTAAAGTCAGATGAGAAATCTCCGGTTATTTTCGAAAGAAAGATATTAAGAGCTATTATTGGGACTGTGAAAGGAGGTGATATTTAGAGAAGGAGAAAAAATTGTGAATTGTACGAAATATATAAGGAGCCTGATTTAGTGAAATATATAAAAATTAATGGATTATCCTGTGGTGGACATCTGAAACATATGGATAATAATAGAACTGTTAAAAATATCTATATGGCACAACCATTACAAACCAGAAAAGTTGGAAGACCAAAATTAAGATGAGAGGATGACGTCTTGCAGGATATTAAAATTAGTAAAATTAGAAAAATTTAGCAGCAAATAGAGAAATCTGGAAGGACATTCTGATGAAGGCTAGGGCCCAAAATGGGCTCATGCAATATATGATGATGAATTAATAATATATATTTTTTGTATATTATAGTTTTAATCCCCCTAACTGCTATAGTCACTTGAAACATTATAAACAGTAAGATATTATTCATTAGTTAGAAATCTTTAGTGTGAACTGGATTTTAGAAATGTAAAATCCATGGACTTGGACTAGGCTTGATTCTACAACCTTTCAATTCTTTAACAAGCACATTATCAATGAACTGCAGCCCCAGCTGGCATTTAAATTTTATTTTTAGGATGAATAAAATGGACAACAGAGAAAAATGCAATTTCTGGTATATTTTATAAAATTTAGAAAAAACTGATAAATTTATCATGTTTTTTTTTTCAATGATTTATGAAAATAGTTGAATGGACTTGTGCTCCAATGCCTATTCACAAAGTATTATGATAAAGATCACAGAGACTTTAATACAACTATGCAGACTTAATTTTTATAGAACTTTTATAGGAATAAATCACTATGAGGTTTAATTTAAGATTAAATTAAAATGCTTCATACCTCTCCTCACATCCAGTCTTCTAAGGAGATCGCAATTTCAAAGCCTTGGCAGTTTCTTCTTTAGTACTTTCTTGTCGACTGATGTTATGTCGATCAGAAGAATTACTTGTTCTTCCCTCTGTTGGTGGACCAATAAATCTCCGGATCCATTCAGAATCTGTGGGAATTTCGAAGTTCATAAGTTTTTCTTTCTTGTTTTTTTGAATGTGGATTTTTCCCAAAACTGTGAGTTCTTTTTGTTTTTCTGTTTGTTTAATTAGACTGGCTTTGGATTCAATTAGATGACTTTTCCACCTCACCATTTTTGACATTTCTAAGAAAGGTGAAAGAACATCTTAGAAATGTCAAAAAAGGTGAAGTGGAAGTGTCAGCAGTAGCTGCTAATGCTCGGTCCTAAAAACATCTAATTGAATCAAAAGTAAGTCTAATTAAACAAATAGAAATACAAAAAGAACTCATGCTTTGCGAAAAAATCCACATTAAAAAAACAAGAAAGAAAAACTTACGAACTTCAAAATTCCCATAGATTCTGACTGGATCCGGAGGTTTATCGGTCCATCAACAGAGGGAAGAAGAAGTAGTTTGCTAATCGACATAACATCAGTCGACAAGAAAGTACTGAAAATGAAGCCACCAAGGCTTTGAAATCGTGATCTACTTAAAAGACTCAATATGAGGAGAGGTATGAAGCATTTTAATTTAATCTTAATTTATATACTTTATCCATTAGCTCTTAAAAAACTATAGATAGTGCCCATTAGTAATATGTTCACCAAAGAATTTGATTCAGAACTGGTAAAGGAGGGCAGTAGATTTTATAATTCTAAAATCCCGAGTGCAATGAAAATACATCTTACAGATAATGTTCTAGTGTGATATAAAACCATTGCAGTTTTAGTGACTAAAATAATATAATTCTTGTTAAAGTTTCAATCGCATATCATGTTTAAATCAAATGTTTCCTACCTCATATAAATCTTCTAAGTAGATCGCGATTTCGAGACCATAACGGTCTCATCTTCAGTACTATCTTGGCAACTGATATTATGTCGATCGGAAGAAACTCTTCTTTTTCCCTCTCTTGGTGGACCGATGAACCTCTGGATCAGGTCAAATTAATTAATGAAAGTACACTTATAAAAGAAACAGAAAAAATAAAATTCAAGAAATTCACTTATTTAATTCATTGAAACACCATAAGTTTCAACATTTTTTTAAAAAAAGTTTAATATAAGATTGGCACTGAAGAATGAATGCAGCCTTAATAGGATAATTAAAACCAATAAAAATGAAAGAATTGAAGAAAACAAATCCGGAATTTATCAGATCAAATGCAGGGATTGTGACAAAATTTATATTGGAAAAACAAAAAGAAATTTGAAAACAAGGGTGAAAGAACATCTTAGAAATGTCAAAAATGGAGAAGTGGAAAAGTCAGCAGTAGCTGCTCATGCTTGGTCCGAAAAACATTTAATTGAATCAAAAGCCAGTTTAATTAAACAAATAGATAAACAAAAGGAACTCATGGTTTGGGGAAAAGTCTACATTCAGCAAAACAAAGGAAAACTTATGAACTTCAAAATTCCTGCAAATTCTGACCTGATCCAGAGGATCATCAGTCCACCAATAGAGGGAAGAAGAAGAGTTTCTTCCGATCGACATAACATCAGTCACCAAGATAGTACTGAAGATTAGACCATTATGATCTCGAAATTGCGATGTACTTAGAAGATTTATATGAGGAGAGGTAGGAAACATTTGATTTTACCATAAATTAAACCTCATAGTGATTAATTCCTGTAAAAGTGAAACACATCATGTAATAACTTTTTAATAAATTGTTCTATTTTATTATTTTTTTAATGTGGGGTATTTATTAGTCATAAATTAAATAAAAAAACAATGGATAGAGCTTCTCTATTTGTAAAGTGTGAATTGGAGGATAGTGTGTTAAATAACTTGCATTTATTTGTCACATGTATTTGCATGGCAGATTTTAGTGTATGTGCAGAAGGCAGAAAAGGGAATATAGGGTGATTGGATTGTGCTATAGCTGGGTATAGTTTGTGTATTGGTATTAGTATAGCCATAATTATAAGTAAAAAGTTATATCAGCTCTGATTGGGGTAGCCTAACCAGATCTGATATAACTTATAACATTTTTTTTAGATTTAATAATACAATTAAAAGAATACATCTAAAAGTGTGTTTAATTGTAACATATGAATAAAAAAGAATTTTATCAATCTTCCTGTTTAACCTTAGAGGAAGAATATTTTATATATTCTTCATAGATACATGTCTCATAATTACATCCATTACCAAATGTCCACGTCTTTTAAATATTCATTGCATATAATAGAAATCATAAGATATTTCTGCAACTTACTACCATTAATATTCATTCATAACAAACTGTATTGAATGTAATCATTGTCTTGAATGTGGAAGAACCTGCAGTCAAAATATAATTTAATGGAAGCACATAAAGGGCATAAATATAACAATACACATATTTTCTATCTTTTTTCTGTTTTGCAATAATGCTACCGTATTTTAACCAATTTATGAAAAATTATCATAACCTATCTGACAATGTTCATTAATCATATAATATATACAAAATGCTAGTAGTATTTTGTTAGAATTACAATTCTTTTTCCAAATAATAACATACATTTTTAAAGACTAATGGAATATACACAGTAAATAGGAAGAACTATGCCTATAATCTAAATTGCATTACATTTTCTCAAAATTTGTAAATAACATCAACATTCATGATAACATCTTTGTAAAATATGCATAAACCAAAATCTGAACACATCACATATCAGTTCCATTAAATCACAAGGGAATTAATAAATCTCAATTTGTTTTTTTTTATTTTTTTGGTGTGTGTATGTTTTTATTAACAAGTGTCATCAACTATTTGAAACTATTCATTTTTGAAAGCTATTGTAAGTTGGTGAACATAATTAAACATTAGTGGACCCTATTACATAGATTGGTAGTTTATTTACCATATTTATGTTTTTATGGGTGTTAGGTATGGGGAGCGTTAAAAATTGTGAAATCATTAAAAAAATAACAAATAATGAAAACCATTATTTTTAATCTAGCTAGATCATGGACCTTTGTCATAATTTATTTTATTCCAATAGCTGCAGCTTTAATTTTAGTCAATATGGATCAATTTTATTTTTTTACATTTAAAGTAATGTTGGGAAGTAAACATTATGAGGTTATTTCATTAATAATGAGTGGAGAACATATTTTAACGACCCATCTCATACATTTTCAAATGTCTTTGATACCGACGGTTTCAGACAATATCTTGTCCCTCTTCAGTCATGACTTCCACTGATGAAATTCTCTGGCTGTTGATTTCTCTGGCAGCACAAGAGGTAATGTCCATAGAGAAATCAACAGCCAGAGAATTTCAACAATGGAAGTCATGACTAAAGAGGGACAAGATATTGCCTGAAACCATCGGTATCAAAGAAACTGGAAAATGTATGAGGCGTGTCATTAAAAATATGTTCACCACTCACTATTAATGGATAAATTTGTTAGTATTCCTTGCCAACAAACTTGATTATGGTTTCAAATCTTAATTAGTTAGTAAATTTAAGTTTATAAAATCTAGAGTAAGTAAAATATTTGCTACAAAAATCATTCCTCAGTTCAAACTCATATTATCATTACTATAAGTAACCAGAATAAAAACTTTTCTTTTGTAATTACATGAATTGATTTAACATTTTATGGTGTGAAATAATGCATAAGCCTATATAAATAAAAAGTTGATAGTAATCACACATATATATATATACTGTATTTATAACTCCTAAAAATATTACAATAGATAATTTTATATTTGAAGGTGTAACACAATTTCACTATTTAGGCTTTCTGTGATATGCGTGACATTATTAAAGATAGAATCCAAATTGGAAATAGGACATACTTTGTGAATATTCAACAATTTAAGAATCAATCTCAAAAAACACAAAACTCAAAATAAACAGGATGCTGATCCACTGTTGTGGTTACTTATGGCTCAGAGATATGGATCCTTACTAAGGATACAGAGAATATTTTGAGACAATTTGAGTATTGGAGTATTTGGGCCCATAAGAGATCATCGAGGATGGAGAATACCTACTGACTCTGAGCTATATAATTTAACTGATAAACATGATGTAGTGAAATTTGTTAAAGCCCAATGTATAAGATGGCTAGGACACCTGAACAGAATGGGATAGACATGCTTACCGGTACCATTAAGATTGTTAAAAGGAAGAATTTATAATAGGAGAAGGAAGGGAAGAACCAAAATGAGGTGCATGGATGGGCTAGCTGTAAGGATCTTGAAATAATGGTAGTCAGAGACTGAATAAATTGGACAGACAAAGATGGAAAGCTGTCGTGAAAGCAGCCAAAACCCATCCAGGATCATAGTGCCTGGAAAATGATACTTCATACAATAAAAATATTAGGATCTTTTCACATATCGTAATTTTTTAAAAAATTTCATGGAAATTTCAAACTTAACCAAATGCATACAGTTCAGTAATATAAATTGCATTTTTCAATATTGACCTAATTATGTAAATTCAATTTCATTATTAGTACTAATTGTACATAGTTACATATGGGAAATAACATTATGAGGTTCTTATTCATGAAGAATGAATCATTTTTTATATTACCTCATAGTTTATGTTTTCTTAAACATGGAAACTGCAGTTTTCAAGAGGAAACATCCCTCCCATTTTCAACTGATATTATGACTACCATATTTTGATAGATGGAGATTCAAATGAAACTCCGTTAGTCATAATATTGGTTGAAAAGGGGGGGGGATCTTTCCTCTTGAAAACTGCTGTTCCTGTGCTTATGAAAACATAAACTAGGAGGTAAGATATAAAAAATGGCTAATTCTTCACTAAATTGTACAATTTTCAAAAAAAAAAAAAATCGGTTAAATATAATAAGGTTTAATCCCTATGTGATAACGATTTAGAGTTTTCCGGTTGCTTTCACGAGAACATTTAGTAATGTAGATTGTCCTCTGAAGGTGTTACTGGCACCTCACATGGTAAAATGATTGAAGGGGCTGCCTTCTTAAGGTTCATCGTCATAACCTCCCATTATATTGGCCCTAGTGGGAGGGTTGCCTCTTCCGCTCTTCTCAGACCGTTGAGGGCTGGATAAGAAAAGGAATGAAGACATAAGAAAGGAACTAAATATTTTCAAACTTACAGACCGAATAATTAAATATAGGAACGACTGGAAAGAACATATTGATAGAATGCCAGAAGAAAGATTTCCAAAATTATTGCTAAATTATAAACCGCATGGAAAGAGAAATGTTGGACACCCACACAGAAGGTGATCTGAACAATTTTAACAATTCTAGCTTTCATGAAACCGGAACGAGCCAACAGGCTTAATCCCTGGATGATGATGATGATTTAGAGTTTTCAACTAATTAAATTATATTTATGAATTTATTGTAATAATGTATTTCCTTAATGCCAACAAAATTATTTTCATTTATGAAATAAGTTGCAGAATATAAAATGAAAAAAATTGAGGCTTATAAATAAATAACTTAGAAAAATGATTTTTATGTGTAGAATATTAACTCCCCAATACCATCAACATAAATACTCATCTTCATAGCTGTTGTTCTGTCTGTCATGTGAAATAAAAGTAATTTTTTTACTAGACATGCTCTAATAGTGATCTACGATAGGAAGCATTAAACTGTTACCATGTAAGAAATTTTTTATTGTTTGTGTTGTGAAGATTTGCAAATTAGCTTGTTTTCTACATTCTTAGGAAGCATTAGTTTATGATATTTAAAAAGCATACTTTCCTCTCTTTATTTCAGATTATGTTGCTAACTTAAATATATTGGCACTTTCTTGCAAAAATCTGTAGCTCTATCATTCCATGTTTACCTTCTTCCAAAGCTATCACTGCTGGAAGATCTGCACAAATATTTCTCTCATAGGCCTAATTGTCATAGACAGAACAAATGCACTCAGACATTTACAGATTTGGAACTTTGAACAAAGTCTGTTAAAATAATTCTACTACTTTTCCTACTTTCTATTTATCTAACAGAAGTCTTACCAATAAGAACACAGTTACAGTTCTTACACTTTTTTCATAAAATTGTTGTTAACATGTTTAACTAATATTATCATTCAATAGTTATGGTTATTTTGATTTTTTTGTTATTTCCAAATTCTGTATTTTAAGCTTAGATATATCTTTATGATAACATTTTCCTTTCTGGACTTCAACATCATTAATTAAAACAGCACATCAGCTGTTAAGTTCTCTCTCTTTAGAGACAGTATAATATATATATATTTTAGAATTTAAGGCACTCCATGTTTGGACTACATGCTTTCTGATATATTTTATGGACTATATAGATTCACACTACACATACATGTTCTATTGAATATATATTTTAAGCTATTTTGCTTCCGTCCTTTCATGTACATACAACATAAACAAAATGACAGAGTGGACATTTTGGAATTGAAATTTCATTAAAAGAAAAATGATAAATATGAATATATTTAATCATTTAGAGAAGCCTTTAGAATTAACAGTTTGGGAAAAGTTATACATACAAAAGAATAAATATAGAGCCATGAATTTTGAAATTCCCGACGAACAAAATTTGATCTCCAAGTTCATGAAATTGACATCAATGGCAGTTTGGAAGATGGTGTTAATGACAAAATTTTGACAGTTGGAGTTTGACTGAAGATGAAGGTGAAACCAGCATCTTGAAAACACACTACTTTTTGAGGTGAGATATAAAAACATTTTCTCCAACTCATTTATAAAATTAAAATACCTCATAGTGTTACTTCCCAATTTAATTTTGATTAAAAAATTTTATCATTGCACTGTATTAATACTCTAAGAAAAATATAGAATGGATATCACAAATGAAGACCAAGTGAGCATGATGAAATAATTTTTATTGAATGTAATGAAAAGGAGAGTGGTTCAAGATGTGTGTCATTGTAAAAATGTGTTAAATACTAAGTTTAATAAGAAAATTATTAATTTAGTATTTTTCAGGCTAAAGTTTACATAATAACTCATGTGAATGTATAACTGGTATTTAGGTCTGCATATACTAAGTTTATACTGAAATTGTACCATATGTATACAGGTCTATGCACATACATACACTCACTTGATTTTTTCATTAGTATGCAGAAGAACTACATTGGTAAACTTACCCTTAAACAAAGAAGATTTCAAACAGGAGGAAAAACACATAATCAAAGTAGCAAGAGAAAACGGGTTTGATGAAAAAATGGTATACAAAAGGATAGAAAAGTATAAGAAAACAAAAATGATAAACAGAAGTACTCTTGAAAAAGAAAAACCACCTATGAAAAAATATAGGAAATTCACATATCACCCTTGGGTACACAATAAATTCCAAAAGATATTTGAGAAGTTTATATTAAATTAGCACCGAAAAATAACTACAGTTTAAATAAAGTAATAAAAACCAACAAAACAAAAAAAACGGTTAAAAATAAAAATAAAAAATCAGGAATATATCAAATTGAATGCACGGGTTGTGAAAAAAAAAATACAGGAAAAACAAAAAGAAACCTAAAAATTAGAACCAAAGAACACACAAGAAATATTAAAAATGGGGGAAATAGAAAAATCTGCAGCTGCTGCCTATGTTTGGTCTGAAAAACATAATATAAATTTGGACACTAAATTATTAAAACAGTTAGAAAATACAAAAGAGTTGACTATTTGGAAAAAAATCTATATTCAGAAGAACAAAAACAGAGTTACGAATTTTGAAATACCGATGGAGCGTGACATTGTTTGGAGGTTCTTTGGCAACCACAGGATGGAGCTGACATTGACATCCAGGGTGTGCAACATTAATCTAACCAGTCTGGGCAAGATGCTGATGATGATTATGATATAATCGAAACATGTTCAAGAACACAAGAACAAATCAACATTAATATTGAGGTAAGATGATCAGACTGAAAATAATTTAATTACATTACTTTTTTTTTTATTGTTGTGCAATTTTCAAATTCCAAAAGAATGTAGCTATTGAGGTTGTTCACATTTTTTAAAATTTTTATACATTTTTTGCAATCCCACTTAGCAGACATCGAAAAGGATTATAAAAAAAATGATATATCTTTAGATATATAATTCTTCTGTATGTGTGTTTGTCACTGAACTCATCCTAACAACTGGACCACTTTTGATGACATTTTTTGTATTTGATTGGGTCCATCGATGGTTTAGATTCACAATTGACCCTCTAAAACAATTAGGTGTAGGAGTTTACCTGAAGTGAAAGTTTAAAAATTGCTCTAGCTGTCACATTTATTTTTTATTTTTCACAACGCAACTCAGTATATCATATTAAAATAAACTGAGGTATATATTATCCAAAAATGAGCGAAACCAGTTAATTACAAGTGGAGGTTTACTTGAAACTCAAAATTAAAAACTGCCTAAACGACTGGACCGATTTTGATGACATTTTTTGCGTGTGTTTGAGTGGTTTACATTCACAGTTGGATTCGGTAGGTGGCACTGCGATCAGGTTACAGGATTTTTTTATGTCAGATGTGTAGTCAACTGCATTATCAACATATTCCACATGACAACAATGTGATGTCATCATGCACGCTTCTTGAGTCACAACAGATAACAGCGAGCTTCTTAATTACTGAATTTTATGGTAAAAAATTAACATTTTTATTATCTGGTCATAACACGAGAATTTAATGTTTAGGCAAGACAATGTCTACCAGGTTTGCTAATATAAAAATATATATATATATATGTGTGTGTGTGTGTGTGTGTGTGTTAAGCATCTGTTAACTCTCTAGTAGCCACTATTTTCAGAACCAAACTTGGCATATAGTAATCAATTAAGAAAAGTAAGATTTAGTTTGTTAAGTAGCAATATCAGACTATTAGGAGTAGGGTTCACCTGAAGGAGAAATTAAAAAATCATTCATGTGACTGCAATTTTAGATTTCTCAGAAGAAAACTCGTATTTGCTTTAAAAAAAATTATAAAGGTATTTTCAAAAATCAGCGAAATCAGACAATAAAGGACCTGAAAGTCTTAATTTAAAATCGCTCTATTGGCTATCATGTTTATTTTCTCACAAAGTAACGGGATATATACAATTCAACTAACATAAGAAAGATATATTCCATAAACTAGCAAAATCAGACCATAAATTTGACTTTTTGTTTAGTATATGCAGTTACTGCAAGACAGACTTTTTTGTCATTTGTTAAATTCCTAATTATAATATGTGATATATGAAAATAAGTTGGTAATATTATATCTCAGTTATATTAAATTAATGTTGGGAAGTAAACATTATGAGGGATAATCATTGAAATTCATCTGAGAACATTTTTTTTTTGACAACTCACCTCATAAATTTAGTGTTTTTCACGAAACCGTGTAATCACATCCATCTTTAGCCACAATTCCGATTGATGAAATTCTTTGGCTGTCAACTCTGCTATTGTCACCATCTTCAGCACTGCCATCTATGGTTGAATTTATGAACTTCGAAATCAAATTTTGATATCCCTAATGAACAAAATTTGACTTCAAAGTTCATAAATTCAACCATAGATGGCAGCGCCAAAGATGGTGACAATAGCAGAGTTGACGGCCGAAGAATTTCATCAGTCAGAGTTGTGGCTGAAGATGGACGTGATTATGTTTGAAACTGTGATTTCATGAAAAATACAACATTTTGAGATGAGTTGTAAAAAAAAATTTCTTCGATGAATTAAAAAAATTATATTAGATATTTGTTATTCAAAACCAGCTTTCTTAAATTTTGGGAAATGAAATTTATTAACAATATATGAATAATTTAATAGAAAAATTGTATCATTGAAAAATCTGCATACAAATCAGATAGGCTATTTACTTATTCCTTTGCATTAAGAAAGAATAATTAATTACAATGTAAAAATCAAAGTGACTGTAGTTTTATGTATGAGAACATTATTTTTATTGAAATATTTTAGAAAATTCAGTTAGCAATTTTACCTTTTTTTTCCAAAATGTCCACTTTCAAATAGACACATATCTTAGTTATGAGACTGAGTAAATACTGTACTTACTCTATGATTTACTCAATACTATTTTGGACAAGTAATAGATAATAGTATAATAGTTACAATACACTCTGAATGATAAAAGAACATTAACTGTACATATTAGAGTAAGTCTGAAGAAATAGCCATACTGGTATTTGAAGGATATATGTTATCTATGAGCAAGTAAAAAAAAGTTCAAATACATAACATTCAGTTTCTATACAAGTTTCTAACTCCAAATTAAATCATATCTGTCCAAGAATAAACATATGGTAATATTTCAAATACAACTGGAACAGGGAGCAATTTACTACACTTATTTTAAGTATTTTGATATTTTATTATGTCGGCCGCAGTAGTTATGCTCCTTGCCTCTGGTTTCGAGGGTTGCGGGTTCAAACCCAGCCGTGGTTGATGGATTTTTTAGGATGGAAAAATCCAAGGAGCAAGTCCTCCGGGAGGGACTTTAAGCCGTGGGTCCCGAGTCTGTAGATTTTCAGGCTCATAAAAAATCCTTAAGCCTGAATGAAAAGGCCTCTAAGCAAAATGTACCGAATTTTCCCGTCCTAGTACTACCTTGGTTTCCAGATGTCAGTATGAGGCGGAACGCTGACCACGGACCACTCAAAATGACATCTATACGAAAACAAGTGTAACTAAATTAGTATGGTTCAAATTCTTCCCTGTAGGGGAAGAGCGCCTAAATCTCTGTAAAGGGAAAACATAGGCTTACAATACAATACAAAATGTTTTATTATCTACATGATTGAGAAGGCAGAATTAGAAAATGAAAAAGTATTTGTAGTCTTTGTTTTTAATTTTGTATTGTTTTAAAATATTATTTAGGCATTGTTTAATTTATAATAATTATTAATATCCATCAATTTTCTGTGAAATTTTGATGTTACATTTAGTATAACATGTTCCAGTCCTGGACAAATTAATTTTTTTAAAAGAAAAATTATCATCTGAACCGAGAATTGAACCCCTAGACCTCTGACTCTGTATGTCGATGTGCAGCCCACTACACCATTCAAGACATGGTACAAACACTAACATTTCTTTCCACTTATACAATTCTCTTATATCCAAAGGCAGATATTAACATCGCCATTAAATGATATAACCTCATAATGTTTACTTCCCAACATTCATTTTAATACAAGAAATGTTAGTGTTTGTACTATATCTTGAATGGTGTAGTGGACTGCAATACTGATGTACAGAGTCAGAGGTCTGGGTTTAATTCCTGGTTCAGACGGTAATTTTTCTTTTTTAAAAAATTCTATGCAATATTTATCATAATTCCATTTTAATTACAATTTTCAACTGCACATGACCTTATTGTGACTTATTATCTTGTGTTGGATACTTTATTAATCCTTTCACAAGATGCAATTTCTGACAGTGACAATTTGACAGGTAACAACAATATTATATGTATATATATATTTCCAGTTTTAACAATGTTGATATATTTTTCCGGCACCAATGATTTGTCTTCAATTTTGCTTTATAATTTTTCTCCATTTATCTCTATTATACCACATTTCTTCCTCTATTTCCCAGTTAGTTTCTCTAATCCCTTGGATCCATGTGAGATTTGGTCGTCCTTTCCTTCTCATTGCTGATGATGTCCATTCCATTATTTTTTTGGTAATCTTTCAAATAACAACAATAATAATAATAGTTATCCATCCATAGTAATTCTGCCCAAGGGCAGGTCTTTCACTGCAATCATAGCATTTTCATGCTATGCTTGCAGCTTTACTAGGGTATTGTAGGTGTGGTAGCTTCCCGTTTCCACACCGGTGAAGGATGATGATGATAATGATATGGATGATGATGATGGTCATATGATGTCGGGGACTGTTGGAGCCTTAAAGTTTTACTGACATTTGTCTTACAGGTGAGGAAAAACCCCGATAAAAACCTCACCCAGAAAAACTGCCCCGACCGGGGATTGAACCCGGGCCCGCTGCATGACAAGGCAACATACTACCTGGAGACCACAGCGGTGGACAATAATAGTAATAATAACCATAATAAGTACTTCATATTTTAAGCAAATTCTACCAGTTTAGATACAATTGTAATTGTACTTGCATACAGTTCATCGGCAAGTGTCTCTCCTGTTAATAACGACAATACAACACATCTCTTTCAATGCACTTCACGTTCACATCACTCATCATCATCATCATCTTATCGTGTCCTCCTTTTGGAAGGTCGATCCGTTTACATCACTGCTGAGACAATTTAAATTTTTCACAGTGCCTGATGTAATTCTACCGTCTTGCACTATCTTAAATAAGCTGTGCAGGCATACCTTAACTTCATTGCACATAAACTTGTGACTGTCACACAAGCAAGTGTAGATTCAGAGATGAGATGTCACTAAAGTTTACTCCACTTTTTTAAAACAAGTTATATTTACTGTTTTAATAATAAATATATTTTCTCTTAAAATATTAATTTGCCCTTCATTGTGATAAATATAATTAAAAATATCACAATATAAGCTTTACTGGCTGTAATAGAAGTATTAAAATCCCATTTAAAGTCTTCTTAAATAAGATACTGCAAGATAGCCTCTATAACAAAGATTCATGACTTCAGGTGAGCAGGATTGTGTAAGAGAGAGAGAAAAAAATGTTTGTTAAAGTGTGATGCCCAGATAGCATAGTGGTCTAATGCGCTGGTATGTAAAACCAGAGACCTTGGGTTCAAATCCTATTTTGGGTAAACATTTTTCTGTTCAAATATTAATTTGTTTTTCAGCATGAGTGAAAATTTAAAATAAAAACATTGCAATAGCTTGAACTTTTCTAGGAAGAAATCACAATGACATTTAATTTAAGATTAAATTAAATGTTTCATACCTCTCCTCATAACCAGTCTTCTAAGTAGACCGCGGTTTCAAATCCACGATGGATTCATCTTCAGTACCCTCTCTTTGACTGATATTATGTTGATCAGAAGAACTACTTCTTCCCTCTGTTGGTGGACTGATGAACCTCTGGATCCAATTAGAATCCCGAAATTTTGAAGTTCATAAGTTTTTCTTTCTTTCTTTCTTTCTTTTTTTTTTTTTTGAATGTGGATTTTTTCCCAAACCGTGAATTCTTTTTGTTTAATTAGACTGGCTTTTGATTCAATTAGATGTTTTTCAGCAGCTACTATTCATGCTTGGTCTGAAAAACATCTAATTCATCAAAAGCCAGTCTAATTAAACAAATAGAAAAACAAAAAGTCACGGTTTGGGAAAAAAATCCACATAAAAAAAAAACAAGAAAGAAAAACTTATGAACTTCGAAATTCCCATGGATTCTGATTGGATCCAGAGGTTCATCAGTCCACCAACAGAGGGAAGAAGAAGTAGTTCTGATCGACATAACATCAGTCAAAGAGAAGGTACTGAAGATGAATCCACCGAGGATTTGAAACAGTGGTCTACTTAGAAGACTGGATATGAGGAGAGGTATGAAACATTCAATTTAATCTTATTGCAATAGCTTTTCTCTTTTTTTTTATTTTCTTTTATCTTAGCGTGTGACATGTCACTTATCCTATGGCAGCTCCAGCAAGATCTTTTGAGTAATGAAATGTTTTTCCTATATTGGAGTTTATTTTTTGCATATGTATGAAATATATTAGGCATGTATTGTTATTTCAGAGTCATTACTGTGTATCTCCTCTTTTTATCACTTTTATAATAGATTCCAAGACTATATAACAATGAACTACATGGTATTTATAGGAAGCCAGATATAATAAGAACAGTTAAGTCTCGTAGACTGCGATGGGCAGGACATGTTGCACATATGGGGAATGAAAGACTTGCATGGAAGCTTCTTGTAAGAAAGCCAGAGGGAAAACGCCCAGTTGGTAGACCAAGAATGAGGAGAATAACATTAACTATGATTTGAGGGAAGTGGATTATACAGGGAATGATTGGAAAGCATTAGCTCAGGATAGGGATGTATGGAGAGCTTATGTCCATGCGGCCATGAACCTACGGGTTCGATAGTGCCAGTGAGTAAGTAAGTATAATAGATTCCATATCTAAGAATATTGCTATCTGTAAGTTAATATGAATACCAGAATGTCACTTCACCTGCAAAATTTGAAAAGGTAGGTAGGTAGTTAGTTAATAATGTTTGTAAGATTGAAGAAAAAATCAATTCTTTTAAAATTCATTTTAAAGCACCGCTGAGGTTATGTAGTAAAATATAAAAAATTAAGACCTGATAAATCAGTCGTCCTCAATGAAAATGAAGTTCTACTTGACAAAGTTTTCTAACAGAACTTTACTTTAGTTGAGGACGACTGATTTATCAGGTACTAATTTTATATGTTTAATATTTTACTAAGAGAAAAGTAAATTTTCCAAAATAAGGAAGGTCCAAAAATTTAATTTGTACAAGTCAGTGGTAAGTAATACATAATATCAGATTTTTAGATTAAATTTTATAACATTTTCAATTAGTAGTGTATAATAAATAATTATATATATTTTAAAATACTGGCATATGTTCAACCTTTAACATATGGGATTTTAAAATGTCCCATCACTACCCAGTCTCTGGAATTTAAATACCTTAACACCCTTATTTTGCAGGATTCTGAAAAAAAAATTATAATAATAATGAAGAGCGCACAATGTGCATAATGTTAAGTTCACCATGGTCCACCGTTCAGTCCCCTCCACAGTAAGCCCTCAGGGACACGTCTTGCCTCCGACACGACACAACATGGTAACAGTCGCAGTGTTCAGCGCACAGCTCACAGATGCACTAGGAGTCTGGTTCGTGATGTTTCTTCATCCTACAGATTCTATGATGGAACCCATATGTTGCCATCCTCGTCATCAGATGTCTGAGGTCGTATTCTGCTTGTCTCCAATCCATTGTCATCATAGCGTCCATAGAGTAGAATTCATCTAGATTTGGTCTTTCTTCCATCTTAGTTCCTCTATGCAATGTTGTATGCATCTGTGGACTGCAGATGTAGATCTTGTTGCAGCTCTTCAATATAGAAGGGTTCCCTTGCCAATTCATATACGAGGCGTGACAGTGTGTATTTCGACAGACAGATAGCCTTTTTGAGGGGATGTAGCTTTCACCTTCTCTATTTGTAAGAGATCTCTCTTTGTTAGGTGAGTCCATATGTTGTCCAGTCCGTATGTGACAATCGGCGTTATCTTTGCTTTGAGAAGCGCTAGTGCTGTGTCCAGAGAGAGTCGGTGTATGGGGTTGATGTCATTCGTAGCTAGTGTTGCCGCTGTTGTTTTGTCTGTGATATGCCTGTTAAAACTGTTCCGCGTGTCTGAAAGGTGACCCCTAGGTACTTAAAATTGTTTACCCATTGAATCTTTTTATTGTTGATGAAGATATCATCTTTCGGTGTTGTTCGTCCTCCTTTAATATCATCGACACTACCTGCAATGTGTCAGATTTGTCTGCCTTTCAGTGGTAGAGAGGGTATACCTGCTGTCATGTACAGAGTGATTCAGAAATATGGCTATACGTTTGATCACATTTTGTGACGAAAATATTATTATTAAAGGAAATACGATGTTATCATTGGAAAGGGAATCCTTCAACTTACAACAATAGAAGAAAACAAAACAAATCACTGCTCACGTGCAGCTTGGTGGGTTGATTTTTGTGGGCTAGCGTCGAACGCCTCCACAATTCTCTTCGTTGTTTCTGCATCCATGCTAATGCGAGGCTTCCAGGAGGTTTGATTTTCTGCATCCTTCCCATTTCCAGCAGTCGTTTTCTCCACTTCCCCACAGTCGACGGCTGCAATGCTATGTTAAACTCACGTCTTGCCTGTCTTGTGGTCTCACAATCATTAGCATATGTTATTGCCCATGCAGCAATTGTAATTTGCTGTTGCATATTCAACGCCATTTTGACTAATGACGTAAGTTCTACACTGTTTTGTTTTATTCCATTGTTGTAATTTGAATAATTGCCTTTCCAACGGTAATTTCATATTTCCTGTAATGATAATATTTTCATCACACAACGCGATCAAACATATAGCCATATTTATGATTCACCCCGTAGATGTGACATTCGTTCTTTACATGTTAACATTCCTGGACAGATATTCTTCAGTATCTGTATAAGATTACATGAATCATTAAAAAAAATTAATCTGATTGTTACAATATTGTACTCTAAATGCTCGCTGATATACTTGCTCATAGATAATGCAAATACCATACATATTTAGTGTCATAGTAAAATCATGGTGATTGTCAATATCAGGTTAAAAGTAACGTAAAGTATCTCACTTATTTTTTTTTTGCATGTGACTTTAAGCATTACTGTTTCTTAAAAATTAATAGTGGTTTAAAATGTATTGACTATTGACTTATTTAGAAGCATCTTTTTTTACATTTAAGTAGGAAAACACTTGCTGATTTAGACACAAAAACAATCATACCTACATGTATCAGTTAATATATATCATGCACACTAGAAATGATAATTTAGTACATATCTTAATTTTAAATATTGATACTGGTTGATTTGCAATGCTTCTCAATCATATAATAGTAAATTATTTAAATTTTTACCTAATACAGCTCAAATATTAATATAAACTCACTATACATATTTGAATAAAAATTGGCCAAAAAATGAGTAATATAACAACATTAATTATTTTAGGAATTCATACAATGAGGTATATTCATTTAGGTAGAATTTTTTATCACTCACCTCATACTGTTCTTCTTATTTGACTATAAACTATTTTCGGCGGAACAGGCAACTCTTGCCTAAACCAGGAAGTGAAGAAGAACTAGTTTTGGAATATGGTTTCTGTTCCATCCTCAGTATCATCACGACCGTTGTTCTGTCATCCTTCACTCCTTCCATTGACAAACTAAAAAACCTTGAAACCAGATCATTCTCCCTGGGAATTTGAAAGTTCATCAATTTCTTCTTTTTGCTCTTTTGAATGTAGATCTTTTCCCAAACAGTAAGTTCTTTTGGTTTTTCTATTTGTTTTAATAATGTAGCTTCTTTCTCGATAAGATGACATAATCAACGTAGCCATGAAAAATGGCTTTTGCAGTAAGAATGATACTTAAGAAAATAAACAAGTTCAAAAGACAAAAATTTATTAATCAAAGCACTCTTCTAAAGGTAAAAAAGAAGAAAATGTAAAATTCAGAAAATTCACATATCATCCATTAAAACACCACAAGTTTCTAAAATTTCTAAAGATTTGAACGTAAGGTTAGCACCCAAAAATTACTACAGCATCAGAAGATTGATTAGACCTAATAAAAATGAGAAAATAAAAGAAGAAAACAAATCAGGGATTTATCAGATTAAATGTGAAGAATGTGAGAAATTCTACATAGGAAAAACTAAGAGAAATTTGAAAGCAAGAGTGAAAGAATATCTCAGGAATGTCAAGAAAGGGGAAGTAGAAAAATTTGCAGTGGCTGCCCATGTATGGTCTAAAAAACATCTTATCGAGAAGAAGAAGCTAAATTATTAAAACAAATAGAAAACCAAAAGAACTTACAGTTTGGGAAAAGATCTACATTCAAAAGAGCGTAAAAAGAAATTGATGAACTTTGAAATTCCTGGAGAGAATGACCTGGTGTGTGAGGTTTTTTCAGTCTGCCAATGGAAGGAGTGAAGGACAGCTCTTCAAGACAACAGAACAATGGTCGTGACGATACTGAGGATGGAACAGAAACTATGTTCCGAAACTAGTTTATAGTCAAATAAGAAGAACAATATGAGGTGAGTGATAAAAAATTCCACCTAAAATATATATATATATATATATATATATATAACATACTTTTGTAAAATGCAGATTGAACAAATTAAAAAAATTAATATGATTGTAAAAAGTGCATAGTATGAGTTAATAATGTATTCTGATTAGCATTGTAGCCCAATACCTTACATATGCATATATATATATATATATATATATATATGTTCTTTATTTATAACCTAATGGGCACACAGCATTTTGCCTATGTAGGGTTGCCAAGCCGACTTTGCTTCTACATAAACTCCGCACGTAAAGCATGTATAAAAAGCTTAACTTATATCCACATTGCATTCAAGAAATCCCTCATTATGATCGGAAAGGTGGAGTTTGGTGTGCTGTTAAAGCTAGATGCATAATTGGTCCAATATTTTACGAGCAGACTGTAAATGCAGAGTGGTACCGAAATGACATTTTGACCCCATTTTTTCGTGAACTGACAGAAGAAGAGAAATCGTATGGGTGCTCATACAGCAGAGGAGTCCATGAATAGGGAAGTGTTTCAAGATAGTGATTAGTTCTGGTGCTATGGCCCTCTCACTCCCCTGATCTAACAGTGTGTGATTTTTACTTGTTAGGTAACCTGAAGACATAGTTTACGAGAGAAATCCTCATACTTGAAAGAACTAAAACAAAATATTAGAAATGAAATCGGAAACATTACAGTGGCCCAAATTAATCAAGTGAATCAGAATGTGTTTTCCCGATATAATGCCTGTTTAGTCAAGGATGGACGACATTTCAAGCATCTTCTACAAGGTAAGATTTTTATACATGCTTTACGTGTGGAATTTATGTAGGAGCAAAGCCGGCTGTGGCACACCCAACCACACACAAGCAAAATGCCATGTGCCTGTTAGGTTATAAATGAAGAACCCTGTATACATACATACACACACACACACACATGTGTATTAGTGGTCAAATGACACTAGGAATCAGTCCATCTGTTAATTTTCCCCCTGGTTCCCCATCACAAATGCTATTGTAAACTGCAAGAAGTTAATATTTTTATTTAATGTGCCAAAATATGGACAATAACCGAGGATTTAAGTAGAATTCAAGAAACAGATGCAGTTTTTAAGAAGTATGCTTGGAAAAAACCCAGCAGAGATAGAATTAATTTAGAACACTAATTTTGAATTGGATGAAATACAAGATCAATTGAGAATAATGGAATAAGATGGTATGCCCATATTAAAAGAATGAATACTGCAAGGGTACCAAGATAAGAGCACTAGATTTAAGATTACGAGGGAAAAGACCAGAAGGTTAGCCTAGTAATAGTTGGGAACAACAAATTAAGAAGAATGTCAAGAAAAGAGGAGTTTAATGGATGGAAGAGGAGACAGGAGACTGGCCAAAATATATGGGCTGTAACAAAAATAGTTGCAACACTGCTGTAGAAGTGAAACCATCCAGAGTTAATAGTTGTAACTTCTGTCACATGTTAATATATGTCTGACCTATCTTATAGTAAATGGACTCATCCGTACATCTCAAAGCCCATGCGCTTTGGAGAGAGGAAGATAATCTCCTCTGAGTTGCTGCTCTAAGTTGTTGTGTTTTGCCATGTTTACAAAGCAAGAACAATGATCTTGGTTGAAAATTCAATGTGTCCAGTATTGTGAAGGAAGCACCCACATTTTTGCAGAACCCTCCAATCATTTTGCAGGATAATGCTTGGGCGCACACAGCACATCCTGTAGATGATCTGTACTGTCACTGGGAGTGGAGGTACTTTTCTATCTACCACATTCAGCAGACTTAAGCCCCTTGTGATTATGATTTGATCCCTAAGATGAAGGAACCACTTTGTGACATTCGATTCCAGACTGTTCCCGAGATTCTGCTGGCATTGAGGCAGTCCATCAGAAACATCAGCAGAACAGTAGCTGCTACAGGGATACTATGTCTTCCACATCACTGGCAATGAGTTGTAGACAATGCTGGGTACTACATTGAAGGATTGTAGAAGTTTCACAGGTCTGTCATTTGTATACTAGTAATAAATAAATAGTTGCCACTATTAAAGTTACAACCTAAGTAGATGGAAGCTTTGTTCAAAACTTTGACCCATAAATGAGACTAGATGAAGAAGAAAAAAAATTAATCTCACTCAGTCAGGTTATTAGCAACTCAATTCAAATCTGGACGTGAAAAGGCCCACCAAATTTTCGAGGCATGAACTTCTGTTATGTGTCACAAATTTATTACTTGATAACATGAATTTACTTCATTCTGAAGAATTTTTATGCCCTTATAAATCCATTTACATTGGTCAGGTTTCAACCCACAAACCTCAAAACTAGTGATGAGTATGGTATTCACTGGAATTTATACTGTAAGATGGTTTTTATTCATTTTGACATCCACATAGCATAAGGTAGACAATTTATCTTGCATAGATGTTCAGCAAGATAATCATGACAACTCACTCCCCAATTTACATTTAACAGATTTAAACTATCCCCAAGAATGTAAAAAATGCCTGTGCATCATACACTAAAACATAATTATAGAGGATTTAAACTATCCCCAAGAATATAAAAAAATCCTGTGCATCATACACTAAAACATAATTATAGAGGAAAAGTAAGCTAAATCAAGCTGATGGTTTCATACCCCATTTATAGAGGAAGTGCCTTTCTTCTCTAATCACCAGTTTTTCTTGATGTGTTAAAACAGGCCTGGGCATCTAGATACTCAGTATGAGCACGCCTCTCTTTGTGTATACAGTTTTCAATCCCTCAGTTCTATTCATAAATTCCATGAAGTCTGATCAGTGAGACACAATGCATTTTACATCACTAGTATATTTCTAGTATACGATATGCATTTTGAAAGACACAACACTGAACTGGTTCGTATTACCTCTTAATTGTAATCAGTGCAGCAATATTTGTGAGAGTGCACCAGCACTCAGAAAGTACATAACTCCTCACCCCTGTGTTAAAAGACACAACTGTGATACTTTCTTTTCTATTTTTTTCCCCCAATGAGTTCCTGCTTTTGGTATTTAATTTTATTAATTTGTGTCTCCTTGTAATGTTCCCAGGGTATTACAAGCTGAATTGTATCAGCATTCTTCTAAAGAAAAAGCTGATAATATAGCATTGGAATACTGACAAAAGAGTCAAAACAAATAAACTATATTTTTATATCTAGAATTTCGGCAAAAATAGATCACGAAAAATCAAGAATCTACAGAAATTGAGAAAAGACCACATTCTATGAACACCCGAGATGATGCCCAACGATTACCATCTACATGGAAAACAGCACTCGCTGCCTACCATGTCATCCCTAGAACAGCTTAGAAGATGTGAAGAAAACCACAGTTGGGCAGCATGGTGCATAGTTGACCCTTGAATGGGTGTATGGCTTCCAAAAAGAACCGCAATGAAAACTCAATGTATTTAAAAACTATATAAAACCTAAACCAGTGACTCAAACCTATCATTCTTTGATAATGGCATGTGGGATCATGTCAAAATGTCAGAATCAATGGCCAGAGGCTAACTTCCAATCTATGACACAGAAAACCCAATATATAGAATATATAGAGTGAATTACACCGACAAACTGCAGGGCCTGATTGCTGACTAGCAGAAAATGGAGGAAAAGGAAAAAAAATGGTCCTATGAATAATGTCCATTAAATGACATAGTTGCCACAGTAGATGGCACGGAACCAAACGGCATTATTCTCTCGGTCCTGTTGCATGACCTGCTAGATCACCGGACTTAAACCCCCTGGATTTGTACCTCTGGGGGCATCTGAAAAGCGTTGTATATGCTGAACCAGTACCTTATGTGCATACCCTTCAACAGCGTGTCCACATCGCCTGTAATGCTATTCGGAGAGAGGCCAGAACATGGGAAAGAGTGAGGCAATCCATGATACAATGCATGAACATGTGCATTGCATCCCATGGAGGCCACATTGAACATCTGGTGTGACGTGGATGCGATTATGCTATGTTCTGTGTGCCGGGATGATTTATTGTCATTGTATGCACATCATTCATTTCCAGACACATGTTTATAGGACCTTTTTTCCTTCATTTTCAGTCAAGAATCAGTCCTTGAAATTTGTCGGTGTAATTACCTTTCACCCTACATATATATAGAGAATTAAGAAAAGATTGGGCAAACAGTTTCTTTGTGTAAACAAAGCATTTTCACCTAGAGCAGAGCTGCTAGCTACACACTGTATATTTCTGCACTTATTTTGTTATGTATTTTATACCTTTTGCATCTAGAGGTAAATATGAATTCCTAAAAATTTAGTTGAGCAAATTTATTTTTAGTTCTACAAAACATTTTTATCTCATTTGTGTATGTTGAACGAATACACAGTTATGTTGTTGACGTTGATAGAAACTTAAATTCAGAAAGTCAATCTCAGTCATTCTAATAAGTTTATTATGAAATACATTCACTGGCTAATGAAATTTGAATGTTGATGTCTGCTTTTATTTTCAAATCTGAGAGAGAAACAATTGCTTAATCTACCAGGAAGCCAATTCCTGTGGAAGGGACTTGAAGTGATAAAAAGACTCCATTTATGGGCAAAGCAAAATAAAATTCCTTTATCTCGAAAATATAAACATTTTGTTTATCCATGTTGTTATTATTATTAAAAAAGGTAAAGTGATCCCACTACAGATCTTAGGAGATCCTTGGGATAGTAGGAGATTAGGAGTCCCACCTTCTAGACAATCATATGAGATGTCAGTCCTGTATGGCAGTCCCCTTTTACCCCCAGAACATAAGTCTGGTACTCATTTTATCTGGATTAGTCATTTAGAAAAGTGATCATCTACAGCTGACAAAATTTTACAGGAGAGGGGAAAAAAAAAAAAACTGATTCAACTTGTTCAGGATAAAGCTTTGAATCTGAAGTTGCTACTGTATAAAGT
The DNA here is from genome assembly GCA_030220185.1 of Diploptera punctata. Taxonomy (NCBI): domain Eukaryota; kingdom Metazoa; phylum Arthropoda; class Insecta; order Blattodea; family Blaberidae; genus Diploptera; species Diploptera punctata. The sequence continues at coordinate 1,315,799 of JASPKZ010001623.1, forward strand.
CAGAAAGTGGTAAAGGTATACCATAGTGTAGTTGATCCATTCTCACGCAGAAACAATGGAAGTGGATATGTAAACATGGAATAACAAAAAAAGTGAATATCAAGAAAATAGTAATGATCCCTTTTCGAAATGACTCATTCATTTAGAGGCTGAGTTGATCCCAGGACCATAGTGCTGCCATAAGGTTTAGGCCAGTTAAAAGTTCTGACCAATTGGGACTTGACTCTCAAACTTCTGACTTTAGTATATTGTGTTAATCAACTCTGTTATGGTTTGTCCCATTATTATTATTATAGATATTTCATAATACTAAGTGAGTACCATTATGGATCAATATTTGTTACTGAAAAAATAATTTTGTTAAGAAACATATCTTACTAATTAAAGCAATATTCAGTAACTAATTATTTTGAAATATTGTTTCAATAATGCTGAGATTAATGAATAAGTAGAGAATTTGTTCCTTTTATTCAGGCTCTGTTTCTATTGACATGTATATAAGACAACATTTACCACAAATTATAATATGATTTTATCATTAATACTCATTTGATGTTAATATATACATTAGAATGGCACATTAGTAAATTTAGTTTTTATTTCATAAAATAAAAATAATAACCAAAAGATGTCTTCTTGAATAAATGTCAAAAAATGAGAAAATAAAATTACATGTTATATTAAATTAATGTTTGGGAAGTAAACATTATGAGGTTATATCATTAATAGTGAGTGGAGAACATATTTTTATCGACTCACCTCATATAATTTCAAATTTCTTTGATACCGACAGTTTCAGACAATATCATGTCCCTCTTCAGTCACTGATCAGTGGAAGCCATGACTGAAGAGGGACATGATATTGTATGAAACCGTCGGTATCAAAGAAATTTGAAATTATATGAGGCGAGTCGATAAAAATATGTTCTCCACTCACTATTAATTATGAGGTATAATCATTGAAATTGATTGGAGAACATTTTTTGACAACTCATCTCATACATTTCACGTTTTTCACGATACCGCAGTTTCAAATGAAATCTCATTCATTTTCAGCCATTGTCACCATCTGATGAAGATGATGACAATAGAAGAATTGATGACCGAAGAATTTCATCAGTCGGAGTTATGGCTGAAGATGAATGAGATTTCGTTTGAAACTGCAGTATCGTGAAAAAAACATGAAATCTATGAGGTGGGTTGTCAAAAAAATGTTCTCCGATGAATTAAAAAAATTACATGTGTTTGGACAAAGAGGAAATTAAAATTAAGCAATAATGTCTTTTCTAAGGAGTATGTAATTTCATTTTAGGCTGGACAGTCATAAAATGCAATTTTTTCCCTTATCAAAGTTCCTTCAAAGTGAGATGAAATACATGTTTGAATGGCATATGAGACAGTTTTAAAAGCTAGTCTATAATAAGGACATTAGTACTAAACATATCACTGTATTTATATTATATATGTAATTTTTGAACATAGGTAACATATTTTTGAAACAATTTGTACTCTGTCTAGAAAAAAAAAATCAGATGTTTGATTTAAAGATGTTAGCAACTTTTAAAAGCTATTTTAATATTTTGTTTTTTAATCACCAAGTATTTGCTGTTCATAATGCATAAGTTATTGTGTGAATAGTAGATAAAAGAATAACATGAGTTCATATATCCTTATATTTGAAGAGAAAAATTTTCGCCTAGACCGAGACTCGAACCCGGGACCCTTGGCTTTCTGGGCCAAGTGCTCTACCAACTGAGCTACTGAGTCGAGTTACGATATAGACGCAAATTTTTCTCTTATATACGTTGTAATTCCCTCTCGCCAAATGCTTTTGAAACCATTGTTTCTATCTTTGCAAATGGCAGCTTCTTAGTTAAGAAGACATTTATTGGGAATTTAACATTACTTTATAAAGCTAGTAAGGCTTCTAATGATGTCTAGGCAAAAACTTTTCTCTTCAAATATAATTTATCTTTCAGTGAGAAATGTTAAATCAATAATAAAAACATCATATATCCTTATCAGTGTTTATATTTTCTTCAGTAATTCAAATAAAGTGCCATTTATCCTTGTTTAGATTTTTTGTTCTAGTTATAAAGATATTCACATCTAGACTTAACCAAATTATTTAGTTCTCTTTCATAGCTCCCTCTACTTAAATATAACAAAAATAAATGTGGAAGATAACTGTTTCTCACCTAGCATTACACTTATTGGAAGTAGTGTGTACATTCATTATCATTAATTAAAAATTATAATCAAGAACACCTGCAAGTTAAAATTTTATAAATGAATTGGAATTTTTAAAATTCTATTTTTCACAGATCAGTAGATTGGTCAAGAATTATGCCACATACTAATTGAAGTATGTAATACTATTTTTTTTTTGTGGTATGTAAGATGTGCAATAGTCTTGTTAGAATTCTGTCTGTGTGTGATATATATATATATATATATATATGTCCACTGCTGTGGTCTCGAGGTAGCATGCTGCCTTGTCACGCAGCGGGCTCGGGTTTGATCCCCGGTCGGGACAGGCTCCTGGGTGAGGTTTTTTCAGGGTTTTTCCTCACTTGTAAGACAAATGTCAGGAAGATTAGGGTCCAACGGTCTCCAAAAATCATCTGGCCATCACCATCATCCTTATCATTATCATCATCATCCTTCATCGGTGTGGAAAGCAGCAGGAAGCTACCACACCTATAATTCCCTAGTAAAGCTGCACGGCATAGCATGAAAATGCTATGATTGCAGCGAAAAACCTGCCCTCAGGCAGAATTACTATGGATGGATATATATATATTGTAGTCCACCACTGTGGTCTCGAGGTAGCGTGCTGCCTTGTCACGCAGTGGGCCCGGGTTCGATCCCCGGTCGGGGCAGTTTTTCTGGGTGAGGTTTTTATCGGGGTTTTTCCTCACCTGTAAGACAAATGTCAGGAAAACTTTAAGGCCCAAACAGTCCCCGAAATCATACGGCCATCATCATTATCCTTATCATTATCATCATCACCATCATCCTTCACCGGTGTGGAAAGCAACGGGAAGCTACCACACCTACATAATTCCCTTAGTAAAGCTGCCAGCATAGCATGAAAATGCTATGATTGCAGTGAAGGACCTGCCTTCGGGCAGAATTACTATGGATGGATATATATTGTAGATTTTCACGGATATAGGTATGATTAAGAAAGTTTTCTTGGGTTTTCCATGTCATGGAATCCATGACACAGAAAACTCAAGATATACGGTGAAACTCAGAACCAGATAGTTAATTTATTAGTTGATAAAATGCTGGCACAGTAGCATTATCAATCTTAGATCAGTTTGAGGCACAAACTGCAATTCGGATCATCTTCTGATCAGGGTGAATATCATAGAATGGATATCACTTATGAGAGGAACAAATCTAAAGATAATTCTGAAAAATTTGAATTAAAAAACTTGAGAAGTGATAAGCTGTGGCAAGAATACAATCAAAATTGCTAATAGAATTGAGATACAGGAATCTTCAGATGAAAATGAGGCAACCGATGTAAGTAAAGAATGAGACTACGAGAGATACTATAAAATTGTCAGCATCAGAAAGTGTAGGTTATATAAAAAGAAGAAAAATAAGAAATGGTTTGATGAAGAATGTGCCGACATTTGTATCAACTGATCTACTGGTTTCGTCTTGCAGGCGTTCGTGATGATAATGGAAAATAAATAAATATCTATTTGTATTTTTTATTTTGATCTTACTCAGGTTTCATAATTATTTAAATATTCTATACAGGTGAATTCCATGTAAATTTGACATAACACAAAGTTTCTTCCCTGCTTATTTGACATAACACAAAGTTTCTTCCCTGCTTCCAAAAGTGGTATATCGGCTATTAAAAATATTCTCAAGTGCCTACATCCCAAAATATTGTCGAATATGAACAAACTCATTCATAACAATGATTTGTTATTTATTTTAATTAAAACTCTTACACCCCGCAGAAGCGTAAGTTGTTGTATCAGTTACCTTTTTTTTTATATAATCAGGCTAAATATATATACACTACATTCACAATTTCTGCTGAAATAAAATTGAAAACTTAATTGAGATTATATTTTACTCACTCTGTAAAACATGATGTCACTCTACAGTCACATAGTTACCAATATAAAACCGTACATTTTAAGTATAATTATTAAAGATAGAAAACTCCATATTTTCTATGTTTTTATTATTATTTTCATACATCTCAATGATGGATAAATCGTATTTGAAGAGAAAAATTATACGCTCAGACTGGGACTCGAACCCAGGACCTTTGGCTGACTGAGCTATCTGGGCAAGTTTCAATCTAAATGCAAATTTTTCTCTTATATACGTTGTCGAGTCTCAGTCTGAGCATATAATTTTTCTCTTCTAATATGAGATGTATGAAATGAATAATAAAAACATCGAAAGAAGCCATTCTGGCTTTATAATGTAATGTAAAATTCCCAAATAAATGTCTTCTTAATAAAGAAGCCACCATTTGCAAAGATAGAAGCAAAGGTTTCATAGCATTTGGTGACAGGAATTTACAACATATATAAGAGAAAATTTTGCATTCAGATTGGAACTCGCCCAGATAGCTAGATGATAGATCATTGGTCTAGAAAGCCAAAGGTCCTGGGTTTGGGTCCCAGTCTGAGCATATAATTTTTCTCTTCAAATATGATTTATCCATATTTTCTGTTAAAGAGATTGAAAACCCTATGTATAAAATGTTTTGAAGAGAAAAAGCAGTGTTTGCTATATGAAGAGCAAAAAAAAAAAACTATTGTTACATCAGTTACCATGGAATTCACCTACAGTAATTTATTCCAAAGTTAGAATCCCAGGAACCTGATAAAAAGAAGACTGACATTCAAGATTATACCAGAGACCAATTTCATACTAAAATATATCATTTACACAGCTACTGGATCACTTCTTCCCATATATTACCATAAAGTTATTTGTTATATCTAATGAGGAACTTACCCGATTTCAAGATCACAAATGTTAACATATTTTGCAACGTCAGAAAGTTTCATATTAAGAATGTTTATAACAAAATAAAATCTTGTAGTGAGATCACATATTTAGGAATTAAAATAAATAAAAATGGGAGTTACGAAGAGAAAATAAGAAATAGAAATAATAAAGGAAAATTTGCAATTGCTTGCCTCAATGGAATATTGTGGGATAAAAATATAAGTAATAAAAATAAAATGAATATATATCTTACAATTGTTAAAAGCATCATTACTTATGGAGCAGAACTTTGGCCACAGACAACAAAGACAAATAAGTATCTTTTGGCAATGGAAATGGATTTTATACGAAGGGCAGCAAGAATTTCAAGAAGAGAAAAAATTAGGAACTCAGTTATAAGAGAGAAAATGAAGATTGAAGACACTATTTTAGATTGTATTAAAACTCAGCAATTAAGATGGTATGGACATGTCCGGTGAATGGAAGAGGATCAACTACCAAAATCTGTTTTGGAATGGAAACCTGAGGGAAGACGAGGCAGAGGAAGACCTAAAACCTCCTGGAGTCAGGGAATATATTTATACATGAAGGCGAATCATCTATAATCAGGAGATTGGATAGACAGACAAAATTGGCTATTGGGAATCGGACCATGTCAAAGACATTAATCAACCGATGATCTATCTATCTATAACAAAATATTGACTGTTATTGGATCACAGGAAAATGACTGAAAATTTATGCCAGGACTCTACAGGAAGTGCTTCAGTTTACAAATACTAGCAACAAAATTGATTTCAAACATTTAATTCCATTGTATAAAAGAGGTCCTCAAACATTAAAGATGGATTTTTTTTATGTTTAAGATTAACTTACAATAAAATATTATCTCCTCCTGGCGCAACAGGCCTAGAAGGCCCTTAGCCTAACAGCCGGCTGCTGGCCTCACATCCACATGTGTCAATCACAGAGGCAGATGATCATCCAGCCAGTGTAGAGGTGACATGTGGTCAGCATATTGAGTCCCCCAGCCGTTATAACTGGTTTTCTCAACCTGGAGCCACTACTTATTATAGCTACCCAAATGCCTCACGATGCTGGGTGGGCACTGGTCCCCATACTGGCCAAAATACCATGAGAAAATTTCTTCCCCCATGGGGACTTGAACCAGCGCAAGTCGTAGCTCTGTGCCAAGGCTTCATGCCTTAACCACTCAGCTATGGCGCGGGACATATAAAATATTATAAGAAGTCAATAAAAGACCCAAATCACCAAATTAAAATTTAAAAGAGCCAACTAGTTTCAATAGTGAAGCTATCATTTTCAAGACTAATTATTGTCAATAAATTAGTCTTGAAAATTATAGCTTTGCTATTGAAACTAGTTGGCTCTTTTAAATTTTAATTTGGTGATTTGGGTCTTTTATTGACTTCTTATAATATAAATTTATCACCAAGAAGATCCTTCTACTGTATTATTACAATAAAATTATTATTATTTTTGGTTCCTGAATATAATTGTTTTTTTCTAACACAAGATGAGAGCACAATGGATGATATTGCTTCTGTAGCTGATATTTCAATTTTTAAGGAAGTAAGTTATGCTTGAAATATGATATATTGATACTCTTATGAGAACACCTTGAAACTCCACTTTTTTTATTTCTGAATTGTGATGCACTAAAAATGTCACTTGATTGACAATTAAGATTCGTATTTTCAAAATAATTAAAAAATTATATATAAGCATGAAACACAAATATTCTAACTCTGCCTTTAAAACAAATACAGTAAAATCTCATTATTCTGGACCAAATGAGGCTCAGGGCTGCCCGGATTAGCAAATGTGTGGGTAAACAGGAATAAAGAACAGGGTAAAATTCCACTACAGAAGAATGTAATAAATATTGATAGTACAGGGACTTCAAATTAAGACACAACCCTAGCGCCTGGCAACCAGCCGGCAGGCCAAGCGGTCAAAACACCCCTGTTTCTCAGTCAGTGAACAGGCGGGCGGCAAAGCAAACTTTCTTGATCTGCAAAATGTGATTCATTACGAATTTATATTTTGCTGTAAGCATTCTATTAAATTTTTTTTTAGTGTTGTTAAACACACACTCTGCTTATGATCTCAAAATTGGATAGGTTCCTTGTATGAAATAATTCATGATTACAATCATAAAAATATTTAGTAAATTCTAAATAGTTAATATACAGCCAGAAAAGAAATAATAATTTGTCTATCATCTATTTAGAAATTCCTAAATTTCTCATTATGAAGCAAATCCAAAACAGTTATATGTAACCTTTTCATGTACAAAGATACATTGTAACGACTTATGTACAAAAGTTTCACATTCTATTAGGTTCAAAGATATATATGTATATATACCTATGTGTAAATCAACATTTTGATTTTTTCCTCATGTAGTTTACCACACCATATCATATATTAGATGTATGGCTTTATGAATCTTAATTGCTGCATTAGATGCTACAGATGTGAAAGTTTGGAAATTGGTCCCCAAAAAAATATTACTTTAAAAGCATTTAATGAGTTTAATTTTCTCAAAATTTTTAAGCATTACATGAACTAGGGATTTTGATTATCACTTTTCTTGACTGGATATGTGGGAAAGGGAAATTTATAACTTCTTAATAACCGAGACAACAAACTTTTTTTTTTAGAATAGTGAAATTTTCCTTACTTCCAGTCCCTTATTGTTGAAGGCACATTTTCTGATCAATTTTCTACAAAACTGATTTCAAAATTTTAATTTGTAGGATTAAAGTTATGTCTTATTTTACTTTTGTATTTACTTTTACTTCTGCATAAAACACTTAATTTTAATGTTTTATTTATAAAATCATCACAATTTTTGTAGTTATGAGATACATACTACAACTTGCTCTCAGTAAATAGTTGTGTACATTCATTTAATGGCCAGAGTTGTATATGACCTGCTTTAAAGCAAATAAACACCTTTACTACAATCAAAATTAAATATAATAAATATATATCAGGTGTAATTAAATATAAAATACTCAAATTTCTAGGAACTGTGAGAGATCAAAACTTTTAAAAATACCATAGACCTAAAAACAATGTTCAAGAAGAGTATCTCATCTCCGAAGACAAAATTTGGAACTGAAGATTTAATTCAAGATAATAATATTAAAACTTAAAATTTACAAGGATTAGAGAGTAAGCCATGGAAACTGCCTTACTTATTATATATCTTTTTGTTCTTGAAATTGTCTAATCTTGTATCTCAGGCAAACCTGACATGCATAATATGTGGTTGTATTGTTATTCACAGTTACTGAAAAGAGAATAATAAATCCCCACTTCTAATGATCAGATTTTGAATATTTTTGGAACATACCTTTCTCGGTTTATTTTAATAACATATATTGAGTTTTGTTGTGAAATACTGAAAATTGCAACCGCTAGAGCGATTTTCAAATTTTTGTTTTAGAAAACTCCTAATTTTACTTGTTAACAAATTCGACCTACTTTTTTCAATTATTTGCTATATGCCAAGTTTGATTTTGATGAATAAAAAATTGCTACTATTTGATATTAAACATTTTTAAAAAGCTATAAGGTTATTTTAGAATGTATTATATAGTTATAACCTATTTTAGGAGCCTAAATCTATGTTTTTAGGACCTAAAAATCCAAGGTCAACATGTGATATTCATCCAGTTACAATACACAATGTGTTAATATTTAATTTTAGGAAGTTATATTTTGAGGTTATTTTAATTATATTATTTTTGGTCTAGACATCTTACCTCAATATTAATGTTGATTTGTTCTTGGACATGTTTCAAAACAATTCTGTTTTATCGTCAGCTTTCCCAGACATCTTACCTCAATATTCAAATCAGTCTGGGAAAGCTGACGATAAAACAGAATTGTTTTGAAACATGTGCAAGAACAAATCAACATTAATATTGAGGTAAGATGTCCAGACCAAAAATAATATAACACAATGTGTTAATCATGAATGTATAATGCACTATAGTAAAACAATTGCAAAAATTTATTGGGGAAAAAATATCTATACCCAGACAAACAAGAACAGATATGGTAATTAATTTTGAATTCCTGGCAAGTAGGATTTGACTTCAAAGTTCTACTAGAAGGATTGAAATCAGATGATATCCATATCTCAATACAAAATAGTTGGAAACTAATTGAGAATGGGAACAACAGTTTCTGCAACATGTCCAAGTCACAAAAATTCATTTTATGAGGTGAGATGTATATTTCTGATTCAGTTTCATAAATGTTATATCATGGTGTGGTTTCAAATTATTTATTTCATTCTCATTGATATTATGTTTTTCATATCTTTTAATTTACAGCTTCACTACAGTTTAATGCTATTTTCAAATTTATGCATATTTAACAAAAATCTTTCCTCCACCATACCTAGAAGTTTGAATACCATTACACCCAGTATACTAGATATGGTATACATAGCAATTTGAGAACATTATAAGCTAATGGTTTATTTTACGAAGTAATATTTTGAGGTTCTTTTAATCAAGTTTTTTAGAGTCTGTAATCATCTTACCTCAATTTAATGTTGATTTGTTCTCAAACATGTTTCGATATAATCTTCTATATCATCTTCAGCTTGGTCAGACTGAGGAGTTTTATGTTATGAACCCTGGATGTCGATATCAGTTCCCTCTTCCGGCTGGCCGAAGAACCTCTATACAAGGTCACGTTCAGCAGGAATTTTGAAATTCATAACTCTATTTTTGTTCTACTGAATGTACATTTTTTCTCAAATGGTGAGTTCCTTTGTATTTTCTAACTGTTTTAATAATTTACTGTTCGAACTTACATTGTGTTTTTTGGCCCAAACATGAGCAGCAACTGTACATAAGAAATATTAAAAATGGGGAAAATAGAAAAATCTGCAGTTGCTGCTCATGTTAGGGCCGAAAAACACAATGTAAATTCGAACACTAAATTATTAAAACAGTTAGAAAATACAAAGGAATTCACCATTTGGGAAAAAAATTACATTTAGAAAAACAAAAATAGAGTTATGAATTTCGAAATTCCTGCTGAACATTACCTTGTATGGAGGTTCTTCAGCCAGCCAGAAGAGGGAGCTGATATCGACATCCAGGGTTCACAACATAAAACTCATCAATCTGGCCAAGCTGAAGATGATATAGAAACATGTTCGAGAACAAATCAACATTAAATTGGGGTAAGATGATTACAGACTCAAAAAATTTGACATTATATGCTACTGAACAATGTCTGACCAGAATGTACCAACCGTTTACAGGAAATGTAATGTAACTAATTTTAAATAAACTAAAGATTTTTCTGTTTACTCAAATTATTAATTATGTAAATTAACTATAACATTGTTATATTATGAGTATGTTAATAATTCAAAACATTCTCATATTTCATTGGTGCACTTGTCCATGGATTTAAATGGGAAAATTGATTATGGCTATAACTAAAGTGCTGATGAAACTCATTATAATTGTAATTATAATAATTGTAGAACCCTGAGTATTGGTTGACTGCTGATAGCTGGTTTTGATGGTAATGCATCGTTGATTCAAAAGCAGGGATCTGCGTTGGGCCCATATAATACGAGTTGTAATCAGCAGTATTGTTGATACTAACCTGATTGTTGGTAGACTGCTGATTTTCATTCTGTTGGGTGGTGTTAAAGAACCCTTCGTGAGAATAACGACCAATTTCTGTAGAACCAAATGCTTGCTCGAAAGCTGGTAAGGGACCATTAGAATTTTCAGTACCATTACTAACGTTAGTACTGTCAGTCAATGTAGTGGTGACATCTGTTATATTTGACTGCGAATTTGAAGTTGTTGTTTTGCTGTTTTTGTTTTGAGGCGTAATGGTACTCTGTTGCTGACCACTGGTAGCACTGGAAGGAGTTTCTGATTTTGTAGCTGCTGTGTTTGCTGTAGTTGTTGCTACTGCAGATGTTGATGCAACAGAAAGATGATCACTATTTGGAGAACTAGTTGGAATTAGTTCTAGCATTTGCATTCGTTCTTCTCTCTGAAAAATTTATTTCATATTTGTTAGGGTATAATTCATTATAAAGATATATAATACAAAAATAGTTTTTACAGTAGAGTTAATTTTTATCAGTTAAAACGGTATGTTACATACATAGAGTGAGTTGTAAATTCCTCCAAATGGAAAAAACAAGGTGAGAGTCACTGAAATGTTGAAAATACTCATAAACTTCTTTTAAGTAAAAATGTCTAACATTACCTCATATTCTTATTTTTCTTAGGATGGTTTTGAGGCCTTATTTGGTTCCATCCTCAGTATTTTCACAATCATTTTTATGTCATCTTGAGTCGCCTTCAAGACAACATAATACTAAGGATGGAACCGAATAAGGTCCTGAAACTAAGAAGAAGAAGAATATGAGGTGAGGTGATAAAATTTTACTTAAATAAATAATACCTCATAGTTATTTAACCTTCACAGGGAAAAAACACTATGAGGTTTAATTTAAGATTTAAATTAATGTTTTTATTACCTGACCTCATATCCTTTATACTTCTAGACTGCAGTTTCAGAGCTTATCTCCATCATCTTCCTTCTAAGGAAGAAGAAAACCACCTAGAAATGACTTAACACCGGTCGACCAGAGGCCACTGATGATGGAGATAAGTTCCGAAACTGCACTCTAGAAGAAAAAGAATATAAGGTGAGGTAATAAAATCATTAATTAGTAAATATGGATTTTCAAGTAAACACCAACTCAATTGATTATTAATTTAATTGTTAATACCTCATAGTGTTAATTCTTAAAAAGTCACTTCTAAACTTATTCAGTTAGCCTTAGTGAAAATTTGATCTACCATCACCAGATAAACAGTTGTTGCTATCACCAATTACTTCATTATATCATTGTAGGCAGACTATATAACACACTGTATAATCAATTAACAAATCAATTTAAAATAAAATTGCCAATCAATTTTTTTTTTCATTTGACTAACCAAACTAGTTAGAAATTATCATTTGGCAAGGGAAATGTAGATGTTATTAAAAATATTTTCAACGTTTTATATATGTTAACTTAACTATGTACTCAATAGATAAGGACAGGGAATCCATTCATGCATGTCACTAATTAGATGATGAAGTATTTTGACTACGGTACCTTAAGAGAGACTTAGTCTTAATTGTTCTGATATATATCTTTGACACCAACAATATCTGTAATAAGGTGTATTCTTTTTAAAAAATGCAAAAGTATTTGTTTGTACAACTTCTTGTGCTTAAATTTTTGAAAGCTATATTAGAATAATACGGTGTGATCAGTATAGCACTGGATAGAAGATGCGGGGATCTCACTATACACTGCTGATGCACTCGCGGCGGGGAACAGACAGCGTAGGATCGCAGTGATACAACCACACACATTTTCATAACTATTTTACAAATTGTTGTACTTACCAACTTTATTGAAGCAAGGTGCTGGAACTGTTCACCTTCGTTGTTCATACATTTTTGACACCTCTTTAAAAAATTTGTTGTAAAGATTATGGACTGTTGACTGTGACGGAATTTTTACACCCGGGAATTGTGTTTCAAAAAGTCTTCGTACTTGGCTGACAGACTGAGTTAACATTGATCATAAATAAATACATGTTGTTCAGTAGAAAAATTATTAGCCATTATACAGTTTACACTTAATCACAATCATTCAGTTTACACTTATACACACCTGTTTTATAAGATACAAATTTTAAAATTGAAATAACTTATACATACACTATTTTGTACACAAGGAAAAGCAAGCAAGCACCTATCTACTCGAAGCATACAATATGACTATGATCATGAGTGTGTTGTGCTTGTATACTGCTGAGTCTGCACAAGTTCAAGTCCCGTGTCTGCACGTGTAAGCCTTCGTCATCGCACAACACAACAAACCCCGCGTCTGCTGTCCAATGCTATATTGATCGCACTGTATATACATAATTTATATAAATATAGAGAGGAATTTACTTTGAGATGAATGATTGTGTGTTTTAATATTAGTGTTAAGTTCAGAACTTTAAGGAAGTACACCATAAAAAAAATTGAAAGACTCTTGAAGCAATTTTTCTTAATTTGTTTGTTAGGCATGACATCTCCACACATATATACCAATGGCAAGTATAACATGTTTTAGTGTGAATGCAGCTGATGTAAATGCTACCCAAAGCCTTCCACATGAACTTTGCCTCTGGAGTCTTCCTATTTTTTTTAATTTTAAAGTGTACTTGATGCTTTTGAAATAGGAGGATTAAGAGTAAACATGGAAAAAACTGAATATCTTGTAGTAGGAGGAAGTGGACGAGATATATCCCTATCCCAAGGAATTATTAGAGCTGTTAAAAAATTTAAATATTTGGGATCACTTAGTGATGAATCAGGGAGTTGTAAAGCTGAAGTAGATAGCAGGTTAGTACAAGCACGAAGAGCCATAAAAATGTTGAATGGAGTACTGTGGAGTAGGACCATGTCAAACCACATGAAGAAGAGGATTTTGAAGTCTGTTGTGGAAAGCATAATGACTTATGGTGCTGGAGGGATGGACTTTGGTAGAGGGACAAAAAACTAAGATCTTGGCAGTGGAGATGGATGGAATGAATAAGACGCAGTGCCAGGGTGTCCAGGTTGGAAAGAAGAAGAAATGAAGAAGTGAGGCAGATGATGGATATGGAGGAGACAGTGGTGGAAAGGATCGAAAGACGAGCTCTTCAGTGGTATGGCCATGTCAGGAGAATGGAGGATGATAGGTGGCCCAAAACTCTTTTGGAATGGTCACCTTCTGGTAGAAGGAAGAACGAAACGGGCAGGCCAAGAACAACTTGAGGAGGATGAATGGCGTGATCGGCAAGAATGGCGAATGGGAATACAGGGTAACCGCTGAAAAGTGGAGAGGCCCTCAAAAGTAAAAAGTAAGTAAGTATACTTGAGACATTATGAGGGATGATAAGGAAGAGAAGAGAGAAGATATAGTAAACAGAAATAGCTTATTCTTGTCAGGGGACATATAAGACTTAACTTCTCCATCTGATGGACAAAATGTTACGACTGATCTCAGTTCAAGTTTTATGAGTCCTTATTGAAGTATTGATAAATAAATATCCTCAACTCATGTCCAACTCAGGGTCAGGTCAAGGAATGAGATGAGATGAGCCCCTATATAGAGGTTCTTAGAATGACAAGGGTGCTGGCCGACCATGCCTGATGCATATCACGGGGACAGATGAACAAAATGAAATGGATGAGATGAGTATGGGAAAATTATGGAAGGGGAAAATGGGAGAAAACCTGCCCAAGCTTGGTTTTGTCTACCACGAAACCCACATGGAGTGACCGAGACTCAATCTTGGGACTCCAGTAGTTAGAGGCGAGCATCTAACCACTTGCGCCACAGAGCCATCTGAAATATTGATATTTTGGTTAATTAGGAATTCATAAATTAACCAATGTAGATGTTAAATTATTCCAGCACTTCTTTAACATGTCATGCAGCAGGGACTTTATGCCACGGGTCCCAGTCTAAAGATTTTTGGGCTTGTAAAATAATATCAAGCCTAAATTAGTGCTCCTGAGCAAAATTTAATTGCTTTCCCCATCCAAGTAATACCTTAGTTGTCTACTAGATGTCTGACTGAGGTAATGTGCTAATCATATGTCACTCAGTGACATCTTTAGGAAAATAAGCATAACTAATTATTAAACAAACCTCTTAATGTTGCTTCCTATTGTATTTTAAAATTAATTTATGCTTGGCCGCGGTGGACTAGTGGTTATGCTCCTTGCCTCTGGTCCCAAGGGTCGCAGGTTCAAACCTGGTCGGGGTCGATGGATTTTTTTTAGGATGGAAAAATCCAAGGAGCAAGTCCTCTGGGAGGGACTTTAAGCTGTGGGTCTAGAGTCTGAAGATTTTCAGGCTCATAAAAGATCCTTAAGCCTGAATGGAAAGGCCTCTAAGCAAAATTTACCGAATTTTCTTGTCCTAGTACTACTTTGGTTTCCTAGATGTCACGCTGACCACAGACCACTCAAATGACATATATACGAAAACAAGTGTAACTAAATTAGCATGGTTCAAATTCTTCCCTGTAGGGGGAGAGTGCCTAAATCTCTTTTAAGGGAAACATGGGCTTACAAGACAAAGTCAAGAAACTCCTGTTAGGAGGGACATATGGAGTATATACATACATACTACTATATTACAGAAATTAATATGAAGAATAAGGCTTACATTTAGTTCTTCTTTTGGAGTAATATTTTGAGTGAGATTAGCATTAATCACAGATTGTTGTTGATACATGAACTGTTGTTGAATAGCATTAGCAGCACTTGTATCAGTGTTACTACCTCCCCTATCATGACGACTTGCCATTTGTTCCATGACACTTGCCTGCTGATTGCTGCCAGACGTCTCAACAATATGCTGATTTGGCATACAACTACCATAGGAACCGCTCAACACTTGTTGCCTCATAGGATATGATGGAACTGTAATAGTATAGTTGAATTAGACAATGATATATGATCCAATATTTTTTTAGCTTTTTTAATACAGATTTAATTTTGGTTTCTTAGGTTTAATACAGTATGATTACAATGGGACAGAAATTTCATTAACTGAAAGATAGAGGAAAAATCCAAGTAAGCACTTTTTCCTTGAATAAAATACTTTTAGTTCTACAACTTCCTTACATATAAGCTAAACTTTGGAGGTAAATAAACCAATGACTAAACTGTATATTTAACTATTTCACACTTCTAAATCAGAGTGCTTTCCATTATGAATCTAATAACACCTCAAATTCCATTTCAACAAAAAGGTGACTTACCTGGTTCATTCCTTATACCCTTTGACTAGAAATATTAAAATATGAAAGCATTTATCAATTTATTAGGACTATTTAACGAATCAAATTAAGCTGTTTACTCACAAATCATTATTTAAATATAGTTATTTTAAAATATTTATATATTTAACATAAACGGTGATGTTTGAAAACAAATGATAAACGATTGGTACGCTTCATCTGCTTCGTTTGTTCATCACTGCAACCAGATCATATTATTTATTGCCAAAGAAATGCAAATATTGTAAGAATTCACTGTAGTGTGGAGAAAAAATTAAACACCAAACTGTATATTAATTCATTTCTGATATTTTTCTGGAATGTTATTACCTGGGAAAAAATACATTTAAGAAAGTGCAAACAGTGGTTTCTTTTTTGGTGGTATAATCAATTGCTACAGACGTTTTTATATTAACTCCTGCATGCGCCACATGTTGACATTCATGCACTATATATACAATCTGGTAGCCGTATTTCTTTATGAGTCAGTCACTGCAAAATAATACTATGACCTATTCAGAATGTTAAAAAGGAGGTGCTTTCTTTATTATGATAAACTTTAGTTGGTAAATTCTAGGCGAAACACGACTGTGATTGGTTGTAAATAAAAAAATCATTGAAATGTGATTGGGGCATGAGTTAAATAGTCAACAAGAAAACTTTCAAACATGATAAAAAAAACTTTATAAGCAATGTATCTGAACATTTTATTAATTGAATTGCTGAGTTGAAAAGGGAAGAAACTTCAAATACCCTACTTTTGAGAAAACCTTTAAAAACTACATCATTTCTTACAGCTTACTGTGATAAATTTTTGATCAATTACAATATTGATCCTCTTCTTACACGGAATGCAAATATAGCAAGAATTCATAATTTCTGTGTTGCAGACGTGTTTTATAGCTCTTCGAAGGCAATGGAGTATCTTCCTTTTTCAACTCAGCGATTCAATTATAAAGTTTCAATATTAATTTAAAAATTTTATTTCAAAAGAGCTAAAGATGAAGAACTACTGGTAATCTGTGTATTTTATTTTTGTAAGAGAAACTTCACATTATGATCTTATATGTAAAATTGATTTTGTTTCAGACTTTCATACTTCTAAAACATTGTGCAAAAATATCATTTAAGTTTTTCATAAAATCTAAGGCCGGTATTCAAGAATCAAGCTCTCTAGACCATTCCATCTCCGCCTTCCATAAGCTGAAGCTCTCATCTTTCAGTTGTTCTTGGAATTTCTTTTTTTTAAGTAAATATCTTGTTAGGACATGATGTTGAATAGAGTGAGCCAGTTAGAGTAGGTCCTGCATGACCCACATAATTAACCATGGATGGGCTGAGAGTCGCTCTTCACAGAAAGCTTGGTTCTTGAATACCAGCCTTAGTCTTTAAAAATATGAATGACAAAAAATGAATTATTTCATTTAAGAATTAAATTAATGTTTTCATTACCTCACCTCATATCCTTTTTTTTCTAGACTGCAGTTTCGGAGCTTATCTCCATCATCAGCAGTCTCTAGTCGACCGTTGTTATGTCATTTCTTGGCAGTTTTCTTCTTCCTTCTATCGGTCGACTAGAGACTACTGATGATGGAGATAAGCTCCGAAACTGCAGTCTAGAAGAAAAAGGATATGAGGTGAGGTAATAAAAACATTAATTTAATTCTTAAATTAAACCTCATAGAGTTTTTTTCCTTGTGAAAGTTAAATAAATTATTTTATTACTGAATTAAGCAAAAATATAACCTATACCGTAAAAATATGGATGTATGTGTGATTGTATGTTCCAGCATAACTCTGGAACACCTGGGGCAATTTTATTCAAACATGATACAAGTATGACTTACAATCTGGAAAAGATACAGTGAGGGATAAGAGATTCCTAGTACTCTTAAGGAAATTAGGGAGGGGTGGCATGATGTAAAAAAATGATTATAAACCAATACTAGTGTCAAATCTAGAGTTATAGGTCTCTAAGTTGACTAGTGACAGTTACAATGAAATTCAAGTCTAATTATGACCCCTATTACCACTAGGGGTGTGAGAAGGGGGTGAAAATAAAATGTTTAAAATGACAGTTTTTGAGTTTGTTAAGCTTATACATGATTGTTCTAATGGCATTTAAGAACAACTTTGATTGTTATCAGCCTAGAGGGGGTAGAGAGGAATGATATGTAAAGATAATTGAAAATGACCTATAATTAGTATTGAATCTATAGTTTTCATAGTTGTTGAGATGAAGTGACATTTATGTTGCTGTTTAAGTTCAAGTACACCTCCGGTCTGCATCGGGGTTATAATAGGTGAAAAATAAAATGTCCAAAATGATCAAAATTAATGTAAAATCTATTGTTTTTGGGGTCACCAAGCCGATTGATGACAATAATATAGGGATTAATAAATACCCAGAAAATGCTAGGTAATCAATAGACAACAGAGTTTAGAATTTATGCATTTTTTGTGAAGGATAGTATGAAAATCAATGATATAGTTACATGTTTTAAGAAAACTCCTACTACCTGATAGAATTTAATTGTGTCTAAAGCTCCATATTTTACCCATTAATACTTATTGAGTGGTTTTCAGCCTAAAATTGCCTTTTTAAAATTTTACTGTGTCTAAGAATGCTTATTTTACCCATTATACCTATTTTGTATTTTTTGATCCTAAAATTGTCTTTTAAAAAATTAAACTTGTGTAATTACCCAGTTGAACATTTAAAATTTTATCTGAGTAGTCAAATAATATAAAACATGATAATTTTACTTTAAGGTCATTAAATAGATTTTTATAATTTAATATCCGCAACTTGTGTCCAACTCAGGGTTGGGTCAAGGAATGAGATGAGATGTAGCCCCCTATATTTATAGAGGTCTGTGTATGACAAGGATCCAGTCAACCATGCCTGATGCACTGTCACAGGAGCGGATGAACGGAATGGATGAGATGAGTATGGAGAAATGAAATTTGTGGCAGGGGAAAAGGGAGAAACTCTGAGAAAAACCTGCTCAAGCTCCATTTTGGTCACCACAAAACCCACAGGGAATACGTCGACTCAATCTAAAAATTGCTACTGCAGATTTTCATGAAAATTCTGGTACTTAATCTGGTATGTAACTCCTCAGGGGTGCCCATCTAGGGGATATGTGGATGGCGACCACAAGGTACCCAAACTGAGCAAAATATTGCTTCCACTTACTTGTGTTTTGCTCCTTTTACCTTTGACTGATTTAGTATTTCTTCCTTTTCTAGTACTAGATTCCTCTTCTTAGTTTCCTATCCCGTCTCCCTTGCCTGACCTCTTGTTTTCTTCGACCCTGATGGTATTAGAGTATTAGAAGCCAAAGGGTTCATTTCTGTCTTTCCTATATCTCTTTCTTTTAACCTCGTGGACACACACTTTGAATGCCCACATAAGCTGCATTTTCAAATGCAGCCCCATTGCAACTTATAGCATAAGTATGCAATGGACTCGTGTCATCAGCTATAGCTGGATATACGTAAATGAAGAATGAATGAATCTGGTATGTAAGATAATTTCTCCCCTTGTTTTTTCCTGTTAGTACCAAGGATAAATCGTTCCTATTGTTAAAACAAAAATATCAAAATGACCATTCCACTTACAGCAGCTACAATACTACCATGAAAAAGAAAATATATATTCTGTTTGTCATTTACGTTACCTTGTTGAATGCGAGCTTCTGTAGCATACTGATTCCAAGGACCATTTTTTATATCTTCATTTGATCTCATCATGTAGTTAGCTCCAGCCTGAGGTGCCTTAAATACAGTAGCAAATTTAAGTTTTAAAAATTCAACAATTTTTTTTATTAGCTATACAGTTATGAGGGTAGAGTGTGAAGCACTGTTCATTATACAAGCTTAGGTATGCATTTAGGAGTGAAATGAGTTCATGTATTATTTAAAATTATGTCCTAATTAACGCTCAAAGTTTATTTAATATTTGTAGGAAATAACACTATGAGGTTTCTTTTAATTATTATGAGTTAGTTATTTTGACTCTCATATTTTTTTTTATATTCTGCAGACTATAGTTTCGTTGCATCTATACAATGAAACTATAGTCTCCATCCATAATAATTCTGGCTGAGGCCAGGTCTTTCACTGCAATCACTGCTTTGCAGCTTTACGAGGGAATTATAGGCGTGGTAGCAATGCTTTACATGGTGAAGGATGATGATGGCTAACGGTATAGTTAAAAAAATAAACCATAAATAATTCTGGAATTCTGGATGATTTTCAGGGACTGTTGGGCCCTAAGCATCCTGACATTTGTCTTACAGGTGAGGAAAAACCCCAAAAAAACCTCACCCAGGAACCTGTCCCGACCAAGAATCGAACCCGGGCCCATAGTGTGACAAGGCAGCACGCTACCTCAAGATCACAGTGGTGCACAAACTATACTTACTTACTCACTGGCACTATCGAACCCATAGGTTCATGGCCACATGGGCATAAGCTCTCCATACACCCCTATCCTGAGCTAATGCTTTCCAATCATTCCCTGTATAATCTACTTCCCTCAAGTCATAGTTAATGTTATTCTTCCACCTCATTTTGGTCTACCAACTGGGCGATTTCCCTCTGGCTTTCCTACAAGAAGCTTCCATGCACATCTTTAATTCCCCATACACACAACATGTTCTGCCCATCGCAGTCTACAAGACTTAACTGTTCTTATATAGTTCAAACTATAGTCTGCAAATATAAAAAAAAATATGAGGTGAGACAAAATAATTAACTATTGACCCTCTGCATGCCATTGGTAAAATCTCTTGCGTCAGAGATTTAAATTGCATCCACCGATGTAATTGGCTTTGCAAGAAGTTCAAGTATATTGTTTGGCAGATAATGGACAGAAGCATCAGAGCCGATCTAATCAGCTCACGGCACCTAAAGCCCAAAGTTTAGTTCATTACAAAACATATTTTGTTTATTGTCTTATGCAAAAGTTCTCTGTGACACTGGTATGTTGAATATGAAGAAAAATTGCATTTTCAATATTTATAATTTAAAATAGAGAGTGTACATAAAATAATATAGCAATTTAACTATGACAATAACAAAACTCATGTTAAATGAAAGAGTAATATCTCCAATTTACTTTATAAGTTCATAAGTGTTTGAATGTGAGTCCTATTTGTTACATGATACACAATTAATCTGAAGACTAATTTCTCCCATACTTTATCAGTATGTCTGGAGTGATGGCAGGAACAGCTTCTCGAATCCTGTCTCTCAAATTGGATAGGTTAGCTTGCAATGGAATCTCACTCCCTGAGCTTCCCAGTTTCATTTCTTCTATGGAGGCACTTGGCATGGGAGGGGAATGCCAAATGCATGTTCAGCAGTAGAATACAAGCAAGAGCGACTGGGAGTCCCATTGGATCAGATTTTTCATGAGGATTGAACAGTCTTTATAAGCAAAATAATGTATACAATGACTGTGAAAGCTAAAGAGAATATTTTGAATAAGTTCTCTGATGGAACCTACATTCTACAAGCCTTATGCTATGAATATAAGCCTGTATATCACATGTAAAAATATTAATTAAACATGTAGTTAGGATACTTAAATAAAAAGTACTCTGACAACACTAAATGTGTGTTTAGAATTTACATCAATTTATTTTCATGCACAATTGTTAAGAAAATTATAAAAGATGAGGTTTCCATTCTATCAATAAATTAAAATATCAGAAAAGAATTGATCATAAGAATCAAATGAATCGTGAATTCTTCTTACCTCATATATCTACGTTTTTTAAACACAGCACCGCAGTATCAGAGAAACATCTTCTCCATCGTCAGCTGTTTTCACGACTGTCAATTTTTTCTTTTGTTAATTCCAAAGGTTTAGATAGATGTTTCAAAAGTTTTGCTTTACATCTATCTAAACATTTGGAATTAATAGTTTGGGAAAAGATATATATATTCAAAAAAACTATACTAAAACCATGAACTTCAAGATTCCGGATGAATGAAGCTTGATTACAAAGTTCTTAAAAAATACACCAGATGGCAGTTTAGAAAATTACTCCTTCAAAAGTACACCAGATGGCAGTTTGGATAATTACCAGCAGAAAAAAAAAATTGACAGTCATGAAAACAGCTGATGATGGAGAAGATATTTCTCTGATACCGTGTGCTGTGTTTAAAAAAAACATAGATATATGAGGTAAGAAGAATTAACGATTCATTTGATTCTTATTAAGAAAATCTCATAATGTTAAAATTCCTAATTTAATATATTAAAATAATTGATCAGTATAGAATAGCATCATTTATTTATATAAAATGTTTAAAGTGGTCAATTATAACTGGCCTCTTTTTGTCTTGAGATTCTTTTACGTGTCATAAATCTACAGTATGAGGCACATAGCTTTACTTCCCTTTCAAAGGTTTTTTATATCCTGAAAAAAAAAATCATTGCCCCTAGCCAAGTTTGAACCAGCAAACTTTAGAACCAGAGGCTATTATAGTAATCACTATTCCACTGGAACCAACTCAAAACTTCTATACACAATAAAGTATAAAATTTGCTATTTAGTCTCATGAGATTTCCACAGTTGTCTGATCGCTTGTCGACAAAACTCTCATTTGTGCAAAAAAGAGAGAGTGTGTATGTTTTAATCCACCCACTGGATTTTTCATCCTTTGGATTTGTAATATTCAATTTCTTTTTTTCCTTTAATTTTAACCTTTCTGTTTATAGGTAGTTAGTATTTGTGTGTTCCATGTCTCCTGGGCTTTAAAGGGACACAACCTGATTAGGAGAAGATTTTTACTTTGGGTCATATTGCATACTTTTTTTATCACTTATGGACATGGAGACCTCCCTGGATGAGTGATCAGCACAAACTATGAAACAATAAAAACATTATACTAGGCATGCCAGTCACTCATTCATTCATATTTACAAGATAAATGTGATATGGGTGATTATGATGCCCTTTAAGTTTTCTATTTTTTCTCTAAAAAAACTTTGCATAGGAAATGTGTACCAATGGAGAATAGAACTTGGCCCACTATATCTAGGGCAATTATATTACCACTAGGCTGCTTCTTTAAGTAAGTGTTATTAATCATATTTGAAGAGAAAAATTATACGCTCAGACTGGGACTTGAACCCAGGACCCTTGGTTCTCTAGACTAAGTGCTTTACCACCTGAGCTACCTGAGCAAGTACCGATCTAAATGCAATTTTTTCTCTCTCTATATACGTTGTAATTCCCGCCCACCAAATGCTATGAAGCCTTTGCTTCTATCTTTTGTAAATAGCAGCTCCTTTATTAAGAAGATATATTTGGGAATTATACATTACATTATGGGGGCACGCTGTAGCATAGTGGTTAAGTCACTGCACTATAAGCCAGAAGGTCGAGGGTTCAGGTCCCGGTAGGGTCAGGATTTTTAAACTGACCCAAACCCTTTGGCAGCACCATGGCCCTGGGGTCGATTCAGCCTCTAACGGAAATGAGTACCAGACGCTTGTTCTGGGGGTAAAGGCGACCGTCACGCAGGGCTGACATCAAGTGCCGATTGTCCAGAAAAAGTGGGAGCCTTAACCTCCTACTACCCCAAGGGCCTCTAGAAGCCTGTAGTGGGATTACTTTACTTTACATTACATTACATTATAAATGCCAGTATGGCTTTTTTCAATGTTTTTATTATTAATTTCATACATCTCAATGATGGATAAAAATGAACAAAGAACATCTACAAACCTGTGAAGTATTACCTGTTGGATCTACCATAGAGAAATATTGGAGAGCAAGAACGCTAATGGCTTCATTGCCAAGGCCCAGCATTTGAAAACAACAACAACAACATGATGGATAAATCATATTTGAAGAGATAAATTATTGAGATGTATGAAATTAATAATAAAAACATTGAAGTGTTATTAAATTTATACTGTTTTTTTTAATATTTCATTCTTTGATATAATATATATTTAATCACCATATACTGTAGTCTTATTTATATTTACTTCAAAAGCTGGATTTAAAAGCAAAAAATTAGCCCTATTTATCATATAAAATTATAAAATTAGTACCTGTTAAGTGCTGCTGTCATCATCTTCCATCATAAGTAGAAGGAATTAAATGTTACTGACAACACCTTCTGCTGACGATGGAATCAGATTTTAAAAGGACTACAAGTTTAAAAGAAAAATTAATCAAGTTAAGGACAATTGTAAATTACAGGTACTAATTTTATAATTTTATATTGTGACTATATCGGTAGAATTTTATCATGCTTTTTATTAACATAGAGTTCTATTTATATTTGAATGCTGAATTTAAATCTACTTTTAAGAATAAAAATGAGAATAATTCTGTGAAAGTAAGCTTCACAAATAGCTTTGTTATTAAAATATATTAACATTGATAAATTCCTTTCATGCTGTCAATTTTTTTTTGTCTAATGCCACCAGGTTGTCTTTTGTGACATTTCTGGCTTTCTCCCCTAGCATTGGCAGAACTGTAATCCGTTTTTTAGGTTGGGGCACCTGAAAGGCAGAATTATGTTACCCTGAATGATGGGTGATACATGATAATGAAGTGCTAGAAGAGTCTCTAATCTAAATTTAACTTAATTTCCAGACTATGGGCAACCACAGAAATAATTCCCTTTAAGGAAAAATCCCTATGGTCTGACTGGGAATTGAACCCAGGACATCATGAATTGTAATCAGAAACTCTGATCACTGCTGTCTAGAACTAGAACTAGAATTTTGTGTTCATATGAAGTCATTCTTCTTTTCATTTACAAATTTTTACATTTTGTTAACATTTTAATTGTATTTTTTCACTGAAGGTATTTGATATTAAAATTTTCCCTGAATTATTATTATTATTTAAGGATTTTATTTTAAGGCATGTTCTTGTCGCGGGGGTGAACACTAAGAATCTTAGTGACTAAGTTCTGTCAAGGACCCAATCTCTCGGGGTATAACGAGAGCCCCTGCCCAGGGGTATAGGTGAAGCCTCAATGGTTGGATTGGTAAAAAAAGAACAAGCTTCAATAAAGGTGGGACAAGCAGAAGAGGCAGCCCCTCCACCTGGGGTTTGTATGGATGGAAGCATGTTCAAGTGCTCTGAGGTGGTAGCCCCAGCATTGGACTTTCTCGGCAGCAGGCCAGTTACCTGCTAGGAGGAAATTTAAGTAAACTCAAACTCCCCAAGACAATATATTGTGCAGCGGGGAGTGGATCGCGTCAATAAGCCTATACCTTTAAGATGATTTTATTTTAATACATGAATAACAATAATAATAATAATAATAATAATAATAATAATAATAATAATAATAATAATAATAATAATAATAATAATAATAATAATAATAGTAATAATAACAATAATAATAATAATAATAATAATAATAATGTTTAATACTGAATGGAGTACTTACTTGCATATATGGCAACCACTGTTGACCTTCAATTTCTGCTATAACATAATCTCCACCAGCTGGAATATTCATATGGTTTAGTTGATGATATGGAATTGCTTCAATATCCAGATACGTCTCTGTATAACCGTGGATCATGCCCTGTTCCACTTGATCCCTGATAGCTTTTTTAGTTTCTTCAAGACTTCTTTGATCTGCCAGCATCTAAAAATATAATATGCAAACCTTTACACATACAGGGATAAGCTCACATGAAATAATTATAAAAAAACAAAATGTTAATAACATATCAACTTTATTTTGTTTACTCTTCTCCAAAATTCTGCTCATCTATTTTTAATTAATTTATCTTTTATATTAATAAATTATTAATCTAATTAAGAAACAATATCTGAAAAATATAAAAAGAAGCAATTTTTATTTCATAATTGAACAGTTGCCCCAAAAAGAGATCTAACCAACAAAAATTAAAAAATTATTTTCAGTGGATTAGTGATCTATCTGGAGAATGTCACGGCATGGTGGATGTAAAACTGTCTCTACTCCTCTTCCAGACCCGTATTATTTATTTTTAAAAGTTGGCTTTGAAGCGAATAATGATCTGTATGTAACAAGATGATGGAAGTAGTTAGTCACGTCATGAGTAGGAGTGCAGAAAAACAATTATTGTACATTCCACCACAGTTCCATGAATTCTAATCAGAATCTTAGAGAAATTGAGTGAACATAAGAAAGACACAAAGAATGTAATGAAATAACATTAAATGGAAAATAAATATTGAAAACTGATTCAGATAGACTTTTTTCCTAACTGAATCAGTGTTCAACATGCATTTTCTATTTCTTATTGTAACATTTTTAGTTAAATATGTGTTAGATAATTTTTCCACTCTATAGAGATAGATCGTTTTCCACTTAATTCTGTATTAAATTGTTGATATTTAGTTATTAGTATGTTATTTTGTATTCAAATTGGCTGTATATGTTTGCAATAGGATGAGAGAATAAAGAGTATATGATATAATGAAGGTTATAGCCTCAAAATGAACATTATGCATTCTTTTTCATTTCCCAACAATTTGTAGTTTGTGGGTTAGTTAAAAAACAATAGCCTTCAAGGGCGCTCATCCAGTTCGGACAAAAATAATATTAGAAAATAAACCAATAGAACAAGTGGTAAGATATAACTTCCTAGGTTGTGAAATATCATACACAGCGGAAACAGATATAAATAACAGACTAAATATGTTTAATTATATAACAGGAACATTAAAAAGAACTTAGAAAAATAAAGCCAGGAAAGACTCTAAAATTAAATTATACAAGACAATGGCAGTGCCTATTATTATTTATGGATCTGAAACATGGACAGTGACAACACAACAATCTGCCAGAATATAAGCTGCTGAAATGAAATTCCTCAGACCAATAGCAGGATATCAAAGAACAGACAAAAACCATAACACAGAAATAAGACAACAACACTAAAGTAGAGGAATTAAACACAACAATAGTGAAATACAGAACAAACTGGAAAGAACACTTGGCAAAGATGACTGAGAATAGAATACCAAAAGCAGCATACAGCTATTCACCATGAGGAAGAAGAAGTTTGGGAAGACCAAAGAAAAGATGGAAACAGCAGCAATTTGGAGCCGGAACAGGTTAGTAAATAAGCCTAAACTGTGAAGAAGAAGAAGTGGGTTAGATATCTTTTTGGGGCAACTATTCAATTGTTATCTGTGAAGAATAGTCATCAACTCTGATGACTGAGTCATATTATATTGGGATGGAATAAGACCTTTCAAATGAGACTTAGAAATAAATTCACTCATTAAAAGGTAAGACTCTGGTGGATAGATTAATAGAAAAAAATTGCCTCTTTTTTAGTCAGAGGTCATGCGGAATTTTGTTTCATGAGTGTAATGTTGTCTATTTTATAAAAGACTAATGGCAATGCTATGGCTCAGTTGTCTGCTTCATGGAATTTAGCCATGAATATGCTATTATATTCAGAGGACTCTTTTAGCATGAAATATTTCTTTGTGACATGAAAAGAGGAAAGAAGTTTCTTCCCTGTATTTTCCATTAGCTTTTGGCTGGGAACGAATCATGAACTTTGGATTCAGAAATGGATGTGATATCCTGAGACTTTCAAGGTTGCCCATATAGTTTCAGCCCAGTCTATTTTATAAAAGACTAATGACAATGCTATGGTTCAGTTGTCTGCTTCATGGAATTTAGCCATGAATATGCTATTATATTCAGAGGACTCTTTTAGCATTAAACATTTCTTTGTGACATGAAAAGAGGAAAGAAGTTTCTTCCCTGTATTTTCCATTAGTTTTTGGCTGGGAACGAATCATGAAATTTGGATTCAGAAATGGATGTGATATCCTGAGACTTTCAAGGTTGCCCATATAGTTTCAGCCCAGAACAAAAGTTCCTGTAGAATGAACTGTAATATGGCTAAAATCATCTTCAATTTGAATGGGCAAAACCTGATTAATTATATTTTGATTTATATTTTTGCAAGAGAGTAAAGGGAGAAGAAAGATTTTATGCCTGCTTTGCAAAAGGTTGTGAACAAGATTTTCTCATTTCTCCTGTACATTTACAGAGTATAAGACACAAATATGTCTTTTCTTCCTGTCAATAAACTTTTTATTAACCAAATATCCCTTGTTGTGTAGCATTCACAAATATGCAATAAGAAATAAACACTGTTAGAAAAATATGATTCTCTCAATCTATTGGTATTTGCAAGGTCAGGTACAGAACTATAAAATGTATGGTCACATCTCTCTATTTTCCATTACTATCAATGATGACTTTTATAGTAACATATAATATTAGTAAAAATTGCTAAAGTGGACTTCATGTGATATATGTATAATGTTTAAACATAATATTCAGGCTTTTTGAACCTTATGACAATGTATGACATTAATAAGAATCAAATGAATCGTGAATTCTTACCTCATACATTTATGTTTTTTTTAACGTGAAAACAGCTGACGATGGGAATGATATATTTCCCGATACTGCAGTTCTGCGTTAAAAAAACACATAGATGTATGAGGTAAGAAGAATTCACAATTCATTTGATTCTTATTAAGAAAACCTCTTAATGTAAAAATTCCCAAATTTATTATATTAATGTATGACATTTCCTAAGCTTAATTTTTACCCTTAAATTGCCTGTTCTGCCTCACAGTTGTTCTGTCCATCTTTTCACTGGACTTCCTACATTTTTTTAACCTCTTGGCTTGTAGTTAAATGCTACTTTAGGTAATCTTGTTACATTCATTCTTTCTACATGTCTAAACCATTTTTCTCTATATTCTTTGATTTGTGAAATTTGTTTTTTAGAAATAATAAGCATTAACATAACAATATTAGTATGCACTAGAGTACTGCACCACGAATAAGTAGTCTATGGCAACATGATATGCTGCAGAGCTACAGGTCATGTGATGATTTGTATCCCCTTATTACTTATTAGTAGGGCTCAGAAGTTGAGGAAAAGTCCTTTTTCTATTTTATGTCTGAAGACAAGGCCCAACATAATATATATATAAATTTTGGGTGATTGTAGGTCAGAAAATGGTGGGTTTTATTTGTCCTTTTTCAACTTTTTTGGATTATTGATCCTTTTTAGGTCTTAACGGCTTTTTTTTTTCAACTTTACCTTCATTGGATTACATTTGTACTATTCGTATAACTCAAGAATCCGCAGAGTCTAGTCTCAATTCCACTTCTTTTAAAAACACTATCTAATTTTACTTTCTAAAGACTTTTCACATTCCAAACACTTTTCTTCTGCAAGAAACTAGAATCCTTACAAAATAGCCCATTATTTTAACCACCAGCCTTACAGACTGCCTTGAAACTACTGTATTTCAACTTCAAATTTTCTAAGAAGTTGCCACCTCGAGCAGAAGGTAAAGGCAGCGAGAGTTGTCTTTATCCACTCGTTAGCAAGTGCAACACATTTTACGTCCTTTTTCAAGTTTTTAGGTCATTTGTAGGATATATTTAGGTTTTTTAAAGGTCTTTTATAGGTGCTCAACTTCCAAGCCCTATTTATTAGCTTTATGGTCCTTTGACTCTAGCCATAGCCTCTCCATTGTTAGGAGATTTTACACCAAGCTAATGTAGTTAATCTTATTTATTGTATCCTCATGTGATAATACATTTTTCTCATGGAATTGTAGCTGGTGTATGGAACTGGTTTTTGGACCAAGAGGAACAAACAGGCAGGTTATTGGAGAAAACTACAATAACAGTGAGCAACAAGATATTTATGGGAAACTAGATGTAATAAAACAGTAAGTCTCGTAGATTGTGACGGAAAGAACATGTGTCACAAATAGGAATGAAAGAAGGGCATGGAAACTTTCTGTAGGAAAACCAGAGAGAAAGCACCCAGTAGTTAGATCAAGAATGAGGTGGGAAGAATAATATTAGCCATGATTTGAGGAAGGTGAATTATACAGGAGATGATTTGAAAACATTAGTTCAGGGTAGGAATACATGGTGAGCTCAAGTCCGCGCGGTCATGAACCTCCGGGTTCGATAGTACCAATGAATTGGTTAGTTAATATAGAACTCGTGCCTATTCAGCATCATAAGAAATTTGGGTAGTTACAATAAGTAATAGCCTAGATTAACAACACTGGTCAACATGATTTTTGTCTCATGAGTACTAATAGTTGTACTTAATGCAGTTTTTATCATGTTTTCAAATATGTATTCAAAACTTCTCCATCACCCACAGTTTTTTTTATTTCAATTTCGATTAATTGATTTAAATAATTATTTTTTTAATAAACGTTTTTTCATCCATTTGTCCATTGTAAAATAAAACCAAATGAGCTAATTCAAATGATTTCAACTGTGGAAAAAGAGATATCAAGGCAAATGGAATCCTAATATGCTGGCCGATAATTGTTGGACCATCAAGAGGGATGCTCCACAGTTGAAATATAGCATAAAATCGTCATTTTTTACTTTCTAGATGAGTCCGAATGTTCGAATATTGTGTAGTTACGAATGTAGAAAATATTAAAAGTGTTTGAAATTATAAATGCCTGTCTCTCAGAAACTTTTGCGTGATAGAGAAAAACCGATATCATATTTGAATTCAGGAGAAAAAATAGTATCAGAATCACATATTTTTCTTTCTGAGACAAAAAAAAAGTTTCTTTTTTGTTGCTCAGTGTAATACCAGAAATAATGCCTAGGCCTAGGATACAAAAGGGAATCATGCGTTACTCCCATATTGGCTGCACTTCTTTTTTTCCGCGATTGAAACATGTGGAAGTGAGGCCAGCAGCAGAGTAGTAAGTCAGGAGCTTTCTAGACTTTTACGCAATGGAGCATTAATTTATCCATTTAACAAGGGCCAATGATCACCATTTTTACAAGATAACATTATTCACAAAGGTTGTCTTCTTTTTTTCAGAAATGTTAATTTGAATTAGCTTAATACAGTATACCTGATATGGATTTTTAAGCAATTAAGCAAACACTGATATCAAACCGTCAGCTTAATTTTTTTCTAAAATATCTTACATAAGTATCATTTAAAAACTAACAGTAAGGATTGTTTTAAAAAAACTTCGATTTTATTAAATATATAATTAAATTAAGAAAAAAATCTGGAATTAATTTCGAGATGTTATTATGCGTAATAGACAAGCAATAAAAATGAACATCATATTTAATTCAG
Source organism: Diploptera punctata (assembly GCA_030220185.1). Taxonomy (NCBI): domain Eukaryota; kingdom Metazoa; phylum Arthropoda; class Insecta; order Blattodea; family Blaberidae; genus Diploptera; species Diploptera punctata. Next base: position 1,346,888 of record JASPKZ010001623.1, read on the forward strand.
TTATTTTTATCGGAAGTTCCTCTTCTTGATCTCCATAAATTATTTTTGCGAGTTGTATCTTTAAGCAGGCCAATTTTTAACTGCTTACTTCATCTATCTATCTATCTATCTATCTATCTATATAACTGTTAACACTTTGAGTCCTGCAGTGGTACTAGTACCACGGCATTTAAATGGCACTGAAGCCGGAGAAAATTAATTCCCTCGGCATCCCTGATTCAGATAAACACCCCTGTAAATCTGCCGGCACAGACATGCCGAGGGATTTAATTTTCTCCGGCTTCAGTGTCATTTAAATGCCGTGGTACTAGTACCACTGCAGGACTCAAAGTGGTCCACACTCCTCTCCAAAATAGAGCAGTACCGGATGTGTACTAAAAATATTTATTGTGTACTAACTAATACCCGGTGTAAGCTGCTACGCCTAAATAAATCGTAATGTGTTTTTTACCTTTAGTTGAATAAGTAAAAAAAAAATATATATATATAAATTTATATCATAATTATTTTTAGGTACCCCGTGCTGTTTACCCGGCGTTGGCCGGAAATCTACATAGTCCGATGTACTTGGCATAAATGAGTTGAAAGACTAAATTCGTTATTTTGAGTTATCTGTAAAAGAATAGCCGCTGCGCGCTGCTATGCTTTCCCGGGAATCTACTTATTCCGATCTTCTTAGCATCAATGAAAGACAAAAATGGTTATTGTGAGTTATCCGTAAAAGATAAACATTTTTTTACATTTGTCACTACAAAGGGCGATTTTTAAGGGCGAAGAGCTTGAGCATTAAAACTCTCTTATAGCCTATAACGTTCCCGGGAAAATCCTGAACATTTTGCAAAAATCCCCATCACAATCGGATAAACGGTATGGCAACGCACGTTTGCCTGGGAATCTACTTATCCCGATCTTTTGGCATCAATGAAAGACAAAAATGGCTATTGTGAGTTATCTGTAAAAGATAAACATATGCTGTCGCGGACTCTTTGTAGAATTTTTTTGAGATATTCAATTCTGTGTACATTAATTTTGTGTATTTGTCATGGTTTAGGCAGCGTAAGCCATTTAAGCATAAAAAGGGACCTTTTCACAATTTTAAGGGCGTAGGAGTTGAGTATCACAACTCTCTTAGAGTCTATGCTCATCCCGGGAATTTGCCGAACATTTTACAAAAAACCCATCACAATCGGATGAACGGTAAGGCAGCGCATAAAATGCAAACAAACATGCATTTTTATTTATCTACTAGCTAATACCCGGCGTGCGCTGCTACACCTAAATAAATGATAATGTTTTAGCATTTAGTTGAATAAGTAAAAGGAAAAATAAATATAAATTTATATCGTTATTATTTTTAGATACCCCGTGCTGATTACCCGGCGATGCCCGGGAATCTACGCATCCCGATGTACTTAGCATCAATGAGCTGAAAGACAAAATTTGTTATTTTGAGTTATCCATAAAAGAATACCCGCCGTGCTTGCCCGGGAATCTACTTATCCCGATCTTCTTGGCATCAATGAAAGACAAAAATGGTTATTGTGAGTTACACTTAAAAGATAAACATATGCTGTTGCGGACTTTTCTGTGGAGGTTTTTGAGATATTCAATTCTGTGTACAATAATTTTGTATATTTGTTATGGTTTAGGCAGCGTAAGCCATTTAAGCTTACAAAAAGCGACACTTTTTCACCAGAAGGTGATTTTTGAGGGTGAAGGGCTCGAGTATTAAAACTCTTTTAACCTATAACCTTCGCGGGAAAATCCTGAACATTCTGCAAAAAGCCTTATGACAATCGGATGAATGGTATGGCAACACATGCTTGCCCGGGAATCTACTTATCCCGATCTCCTTGGCATCAATGAAAGACAAAAATGGCTATTGTGTATTATCTGTAAAAGATAAACATATGCTGTCGCGGACTTTATTGTAGAGTTTTTGTGAGATATTCAATTCTGTGTACATTAATTTTGTGTATTTGTTATAGTTTAGGCAGCGTAAGCCATTTATGGATTAAAAAAGGGACTTTTTTTTTTTTACGTTTTTCACTACAAAGGGTGTTTTTTAAGGGTGTAGGAGTTGAGTATTTCAGCTCTCTTATAGCCTATGTTCATCCCGGGAATCTCCTGAACATTTTGCAGAAAACCCCATCTCAATCGGATCAACGGTACGGCCGCGCATAAAGTACGAACAAACAAACATTCATTTTTATATATTAGATTTGATATTATAGTTCTTTTTTTTAAGCAGATATTAAAACTGCTGCTTAATTTATGGTGACTATTTAACTTATGCCACAAATTCTAGTCAATGACCAATCACGTTTCAATGAAGTTTGTTTTACAACCAATGACAGTCATGTTTCACCTCGATCTTTATCTATTTCTCTTCATCAGCTCCTGCTTTTGTGATAAAGAAAGCTCCTCCATTTTAATGTTCTGAACAGAACAGAACATTATTTTTCTCCAACAAATACATTGAATATAGCAAGCATATAATGAACAGATTCCTTGATTTTACTGAGTTGTTTACTAAAAAATAAATTAATAACCCGTAATGTTGATTATGATATATAGTTTGATGTGTTTCATTATTTCTCCACTTGGGTGCACTCTTACAATATTGCTATCTTATTTGGCAATACATAATATGATCAAGCAGCAGTGAATGAACATAACCTCACATTTCTGATTTGTTTTCAAACATCGCCGTTTATATTAAATATACAAATATTTTAAAATAACTATAGTTAAACAATGATTTGTGAGTAAACAGCTTAATTTGATTCGTTAAATAGTCCTAACAAATGCCACTCGTGATTTCCAAATTCTCTAGATAAATTCACTTCGTGAATCGTGAATTTATCGATAATTTGGAAATCACTCGTGGCATTACTTATGATAAAGATGATGTTATTGAAATTATGTGTATTGTATATAATAATATATAAGACCTTTAATTGCAGAAATGTATCAATATCCTTCAAAACGTCACTCAACTAATAAACGCTGTTTGGTATCGGTCGGTGAAATGCTTGTTTATACTTGTTGACGTCACAGAGTACTCGACTCAGAGCATCATAAGCTGTGAGATCTATTATATCGCCGATAGGTGGAGCTTTGTTTTCAGTACTGGCTCGCCATCAACTCGCCGATTTAGTTGTATAAATGAGTGGTCGCATTGCTTTAGTTGTGGTGTAGAAGTTCTGAGAATGTGTGTTATGAAGATATATGGTCCGTGTTTACGTGAATTAAATCACGTTCTCTTACAAAGCTTTCCCGTAAGTATGTAATGCATTAAAAATACTCTCCAATTGAAATTTAAGGATCAAAACATCAACTCAAAATAGCTACAGATTTCCAAAATGTTCAATATGTAGTGCAATAAGGATTTTGTAAAAAAATGTATAGGTAGTTCTCAACGTTTCTTTAAAGAATTAGTTATCTGTGGCACAATCATTTGCAATCCATGTGGAAATAGCCCGTTGATCGATGACCAATTTGACGTAGATGCCATAATAGGATTTCTTCTCTCGCCTTCCTTGTTTCCTTGAACAAGTTGTAAGACGAATGAAGAGGGGCGCCATTATACATGAATATTTATAGCATGTTCCTAAATATTTCATTTACCATTTATAATTTGTAACAAATGTTACAGCTATTTCAAATTACCAAAATTTAATGGATATCAGAATTATATTCTCTCTGTAATTTCAACATTTGAAGAACGCCATTTCAATGTTTTTTTTATTTAGTATATTTTAGAAGATGTATACAATTTTTTCGCATATGTTTAGTTTGCTACGAGGATACTCGTAATGCCGGGGGTGAACTCCTACATATGAATTTCTTTGGTAGGAATAGGCCTATACATTTAATCTCCAAAGGTTCTTTAATTTACCACACAGCTACTATATGTAACATAGGAAAGATTATTTTTAATTTCCCCTCTGGAGGAGGCATTTAGTTCAAATTTCTCTCGCGTGAAATATTTTATCGAATCCAAAACTTCTGACCTTGAAACCGATTTGTTATTACGAGACCACAAAGACAGTAAAAACATTCTGAAATTAAATAAAAACAAGTTACATGTCCTCTCCAAAAATAATTCGATTAAGGCGTTTCCAATTTGGTCTAAAATAACGTACATTATTATTTAAATTTAGGAACTCGTTAGGTATGACTTAATATTTAAAATATTAACACACTTTAGGTTTAGATGAAAAGCATTTTGATCCAGATTCATATTTTCTCTCGTGATTTTTGTATTTTCTATGGACTATTTAACTCATGCCCCAAATGGAAGTAAATGACCAATCATATTTCAACGATTTTTTATTTACAACCAATCACAGTCGTGTTTCGCTTTGAATATCAACCAAAGTCTATCATATTAAAGAAAGTACCTTCTTTTTAACATTCTGAATAGGTCATAGCATTATTTTGCAGTGACTGACGCTCTAAGAAATACGGCTACCAGATTGTATATATGTGTCAACAGATAGCGCATGCGGGAGATAATATAAAAACATTTGTAGCAATTGATTATACCACATTAAAAAAAAAAAACACTGCTTGCACTTTCTTAAACGAATTATTTTCCAGGAAATGACATTGCCGAAAAATATTATTGACATTTACATCATAGGACATCAGAAATTAATTAATAATTATAACGTTGGTTTTAAATTTCTCAACTAGGGTGCATTCTTACAATATTGCGATACTTTGGCAATAAATAATATGATCTGGTTGCAGTGATGAACAAAAGAAGCGTACCAATAGTTTTTCATTTGTTTTCAAACATCGCCGTTTACATTAAATATATAAATGCTTTAAAATAACTATAGTTAAATACCGATTTGCGAGTAAACAGCTTAATTTTATGCCACTCCTGATTTTCAAATTCTCTAGATAAATTGGAAATCACTCGTGGCATTACTTATGATAATTCCATGGTAATGAACATTACTTTTTTTTAAGTATCTTATGCTTTATAAATGAATCTGAACAATCAATTTCTTTCTGATAAATGAGCACCCATGTACTGAAATCCAGAATTTCTTCTGTTTTAAAAATTACTGAAATTTTTTTTTTGAGTCTGATCAAAATTGCATGTTTGGAATTTGTATACTATACTAGCTAATACTCTGTGTGCGTTGCTACGTCTAAATAAATTAGATGTGTTTTTATTTTAGTTGAATAAGTAAAAAAAGAAAAATAATTATCGATTTATATCGTAATTATTTTTAGATACCCCGAGATGAATTCCTGGCGTTGCCCGAGAATCTACTTACCCCGATCTTCTTATAATCAATGAGCTAAAATTCAAAAATGGTTATTGTGAGTTACCATTAAAGATAAACATATGCTGTTACGGACTTTTTTTGTAGGTTTTTTAATATATTCTATTCTGTGATTATTAATTTGATGTATTCTTTATGGTTTAGGCAGCGTATGGGATTTAAGCGTCAAATAGCGACTTTTAGTGCGCCGATACATTTTTTATTTTAGATGTGGCCCTCTAGAACAAAGGGTAATATGTTATATACCTTAATTGTCCCAGAAAATGTCTCTAAAAAACAGTCAAGTCGGTTAAATAGTTTTTGAGTCCATAAAGGACAGACAAACGGACTCGTATTCATTTTTATATATACAGATAATAAAATATACAACACAAAATAAATTCCTCCTCCTTTGTTAATTTATTAAAATGCTTCAGATCCCGCATTTATAAAGTTTGAGAGATGAAAAAGTGATTTGTTATGATGAAATGGCCCATATAAATTGAACTAACTTACTGGCACTATCGAACCCGTAGGTTCATGGCCGCGCGGACATAAGCTCCTCATACATCCCTATCCTGAGCTAATGTTTTCCAATCATTCCCTGTATAATCTACTTCCCTCAAATCATGTTATTCTCCCACCTCATTCTTGGTCTACCCACCGGGCATTTTCCCTCTGGTTTTCCTACAAGAAGCTTCCATGCACGTCTTTCATTCCCCATTCGTGCCACATGTCCAGCCCATCGCAGTCTACGAGACTTAACTGTTCTCATTATATCTGGTTTCCTATAAAGACCATATAGTTCACAGTTATGTAAGTCTTCTCCATTCACCTGTATGTTCATCTCTCTTTGGTCCAAATATAAATTGAACATTGAATGTAATGCTGTAAACATAGGTTATGTTTTGTCCTCAACTAGCTAGACTTGTCCAGAATGCATATAAAAGTTGTTCTCGAGGAGCTTCAAACCCGCTTCAAGCTAAAGTAATTGATTCACAGAGAAGGTTTTGCTTTTTCCGAGACCTTTTTCTCCAGTATATTGTGCTTGCTGTCCATGTACACAATGATGTAAAAGCTTTCAATACTCGAGGCTTTGAATGACGAAAGTGGGCTAGATGAACAACTTTTTGGGGTACCGAAATGCATGCGGAGTATAGTGACCATTTCCCGCTAGGATGTGTCGTAATTCTTCGTACCAAATGCCTTTTCTACAATATTACGATTTTTTATTTAAAGACGTTGTTGAAATTGATAGTCATTGGCTTCAACACAAAGATAGCATCTGCATATCAGGGATACACAGTACATTAAAATGCTATGAGCTTGCGAGATGGTCATCGTGCGTGCAGCAATATAGGTGATCAATTATTTTTCGGATCTACATAATATCTCGCACATTACTCATCAACACACTATGATAACTGGAATCCGGATGTAAGGCACTTAAAATATTCAAAATAGGTAGGCAAAAAAGGCACTAAAATCATTAATATAGCAACTACAAATTCAAAATAGGCTCTTACAAAAAATGGAAAACAACATAACTTTTTACAGTCTTATGTTGAGAATATAAACATATGCTATCAATAGCATGCGAAGATATAATAGATGCTTTTGGATTTGTTTTGCCTTTTTACAAAGAGCAGAACCGTCATTTGAGAATACTTACGCACCAAATTCTTTCACAAAATTGGTCAGTTTGTCTTTTATTGTTGTCAGCTCTTTAGATATCTTAAAAAAACTGTTCTAATGGTAAAAAAAAAAAAAACATACACTTGCCGCACCACTTTGTCTTTGAAGCACCTCTCAGTGAATGAGGACTGCAGACTGAATTCAGTGTTACCAAGATCAAAAATAATATTGCCAGTCTACTAAAGGTTTCAGCACCACATGTGAGACAGAGAAAGAAAGCTTGAGCCATCTACCATCTTTGTCACTCAGCAATGTTTGTATTGAAAAGAAGCAAAGAACTTTTCTCCAAGCCTTAGAGCCGAAGCATAATACAATGGGACATAGCATAGGGCTATTTCGCTTAACGGGAATGCTTGAAGTGAAAAAATACAATATTCACCTAACGGAAGTGCATTGAGGGGGAAACCATCTACCTGCTAGGTTATTGGGTTATTGTTACCCTTATCCTACAATATTCTAAGGGAATTTATAAAAAACACTTGCAAACTTCTATGAACGGATTTGTGCCGTGGAGTTTGTCCATTTCAATTGATTTCATTGAAATACTGAGTTAATTTCGAGAAAAAATTGCAAATAGGCATTTATAGGCATTATAAGCTGAAATAGGCAATTATAGGCAAAATTAACTTAATGGAAAACAACTTTAGGGTCGTTGGTATGAACTTATATGAAACCACTTTTACAATATGTATAATAAATAACTATAGACATTTTCCCTAACATCCGGTCTCTAATGATAACACTGAACGACTTAAATATTAACGCTGAGGAGTACGTGCGATTCCAAACCTCTATTCGATTTAACTTACTTGCATTCCTACCCGCAAAACTGTCGATATACCATAATACAGTATAAGTTGTTATTCTTGTCCTTTTCTTTCATCCCTCAAACGTTATAAACGACCTTTCACACCACCATGCCTAGTCCATTCATATGATGGGAATCAATTGCAGAATACAACATTGTTTTAAATCAGGGATTTTGAATTACGCTTCCATGCTGTCTGATGCGTAGCACTTGTTTTAGTCATAGGTGAGTGGAACGAATGCTATTCTGGACTTGCTCTAGTAGTCTGCTCTACCATGTTTGTGTATAAATAACAGTGGCGGCTAGTATGGATAGGGCGCGGTACTTCAAAAGTGAGTGCATGCGTCAATAATTATTTTTCTTGAAGGAGGAGTAGGTACTTTGTTTAATATATAACCGATCCCTATTATATTAGTAATTACAATAAATTTAAATAATTATACACATGCTCAAACATATGGGCTAGAAAAGTTATCAACTACTCCTCAAGAATGTAGTCTAGAGGAATTTAAGTAAATAGAGCGTTTCCCCCCCTGTATTCAATTACAGTGTGTAGTAGACACCGTTTGTTTCATTCTCACTCTCACCCACTTTCACTCCCTCACACTCTCTCTCACACTATCTCTCACACTCACTCTCTCTCTCTCTCTCTCTCTCCTCTCTCTCTCTCTCTCTCTCATTCACTCACAACACACAACTGCATGTTGAAATAAAATTGAAAACTCCACAGGGATTATTCTACCCTCACCATTCTAGAGTTACGTCAGTTACCAATATAAAACCATACATTTTAAGTACAATTATTAAAGATAGAAACTCATATTTTATGTTAGAGAGATTGAAACGTATGTAATGACGACGATGATAATAATAATAATAATAATAATAATAATAATAATAATAAATGTTTAATCTACTAATGAATTCCATTGTAACTGAAGTAACAATTATAACAAAATAAAAATTATTATTATTATTATTATTATTATTATTATTATTGTAAGGATTATCGACATTTTTTCATATAAATACATAATTCCCACTAATTCCATTCCATTGTAACCTCTCAACTTATAGGTACTTTAACCTCTAACCTTATAGGTACTTTTACGTGCCACACATCACCCGGGCTTTACAACGGCATGACCCGTCGGGAGAGGGATTTTAGTTTATGGATCACATACATACTCTTTTGACCACACAAGGGCATGGAGGGCATCGGGCCTTTCCGAACGAGTGACCAGCTCAATGTTGGAGCCTCCTCCGAGACAACACAACAGTAACACACCATTCACACACACTTTTATACTGAACATAGTGAATATGATTATGATGACCATATGCTATTCGTGGACTGTTTGATCCTTAAAGTTCCCTGACATCTGTCTTACAGGTCAGGAAAAAAAAAACCGAAAAAAACATCACACACGAAACTTCTTCCGCCGTCTACGGGTCCTCTATACATTTTATTAACTTATATGTTATGTTAAGGGAATATTTGGAACCCGGGCCTCTAGTACGAGGGAGCGACGTTCCCCTAGATCACAGAGGTGGATTAATTCCCACTTATAAAGGTAAATATCTCACCCGTCAATCTTAATTCAATAGAGTTAACAAGTGTAATAAATACGTTTAACAAGTGCTTTGTTACTTAGTATGTTGTACAATGTAATGCAAGGTATCAGCCGCCACTGTTATTTGGCACACGTTTATTGTAATCGTATGCTAGCTGCGTTACTGAATCGTATAACAGAGACAAAGATTATCAGTCTCTTATGTCCATAGTTTGGGAGCGCTGTTTGTTATCGCAGTGTTAAATAATTTAAACAAATCTCTACCTATTATAATGCAAGTCTATATAAGAAAACTAGGTATCTTTAGAGCAATGTCAGCTTATGTATATTAAAAAAAAATGAAATCAAAGCCTGTTCTTCGAATGCCGCCCACTACTTCTCACTTTATCACTGCAAAACGAGATTCAGAGCTCTTCAACTTCAGTCCAACATTTCAAAGAATGTTCTTTCCTTCTTTTCTCATCGATCGAACTTCAAAAGAGAAAGTTGAACGAGATATCATACACTTCCGTTGTTATTCAATTCTTAACTGTAGTACCTAAATCAAGTATGTGTACTAGGGTTAAAACTTTTTGGACTTTTGCGAAATAAAATATTTTCTGTGCAATGAATGGGTGAACGTTTGCTTAAAACCATTGAAAAATGCCTTAATTTCACTGAGCTTCAAGAAAAGGTCACCCCCAAATAAATATTAAATATTGATATATAAATATAATTGGGGGTGACCTTTTCTTGAAGCTCCGTGAAATGAAGGCCTTTTTCAATGGTTTTAAGCAAACGTTCATCCATTCATTACACAGGAAATATTTTACACCGATTCATTGCACAGGAAATATTTTATTTCACAAAAGTCCAAAAAGTTATACCCTAGAGGGTTGAGAGTTTTTGGACCGTTTGTTGAAATAAAATATTTCCTGTGCAATGAATGGGTGAACGTTTACTTAAAACCATTGAAAAAAGCCTTCATTTCACTAAGCTTCAAGAAAAAATCACCCCCAAATCAATATTAAATATTGATACATAAATATATTTGGGGTGACCTTTTCTTGACGCTCACTGAAATGGTTTTAAGCAAACGTTCATCCATCTATTGCACAGGAAATATTTTATTTCACAAAAGTCCAAAAAGTTATAATCCCAATGTGTACATTATGTAAGGCCTACAGCATATGGTGTCGTATTAGATTTTAATAATTTTATGTAAAGAGAAAAGAAAGAAGAGGAAAAATCGAAAAGAAAAATCAATCAATTGGTTTATTATTCCATGATGAGCGTAAGGTCAAATTACGAAAACCGGTGACGGTAATGAACTAATGATATTATAAATATACATTATTCCAAAAATTATAAGATTAATGTATAGATATGATCATATTACCCCTTTAAAACGGCATGAATTGCATATAATGTATAATCTTTAGTTGTTTTATTATATTTTGGATTTAATCATTTTGTTGATTACATTTGAGTACATATCATGCTGCCAATCTAATGCGAGTGAGGGGTGAGCTATTTTTGTTAGTTTTAAGTACTTAAGTTTGCAATCCTACTCGACACATTATTTGTGGCACGTACTGGTACTGTTACATCGCGTTTATATTTCTATCCCCACTTCTAATTTTTTAACCACTTGCCTGTGCCACAAATTTGTGTGATCCAGTCTTTACAGTGGATATCTTCTTTACTTCATGGGCTAGGTAAATTGCCTGTTCCGCCTCACAGTTGTTCTATCTTTTCACTGGGCTTCCTACATTCCTTGAACCTCTTGGCTTATAATTAAATGCTGCTATTGGTAATCTTGTTACATTCATTCTTTCTACATGTCTAAACCATTTATCTCTACATTCTTTGATTTAATGGTTATATATATAACTTTGTTCTTATAACTTCATTCTTTATCCGATCCAATCTTGTGCAGCCTTTTATTCTTCTAAGGAAGTTCATTTCTACGCTCTGTATTCTACTTTGTAATTTTTTGGTCATTACCCAAGTTTCACTCCCATAAAGTAATGCCAATGTTTTATAAAACTTCAATCTAGTGTCTTTTCTTATTTTGTTCTTTAATGTAGGACTATTATTATTATTATTATTATTATTATTATTATTATTATTATTATTATTATTATATACAAATTTCCTCGTTAGAGGATTGCCTCAAGGACAAAGTGATACAGACAATTAATTTTTGAAATTGATGAAATACATTCTGTAAATACATTAAAAATTTTCAAATTGTAGGCCTAATTGAAGTATACATACTATAAAATAGACATTTTGTAAATATGATTTCTTAAAATTGAAATTGATCCTCTAATGGCAGCGATGGCAATTTTAGAAAGATACACCCTGTCCAAATCTGAGGAATTCCAAAATTTAGTTAAAGAATCCTGGTATAGTACCTCTTGCCCCGATCATCAATCGTGTGACAGTTATACTATCTAATTGGTATTTAATCTTTGTAATAGTCGATTGTTGGCTCACATATGGCTTTCTTTTCACAGTCAACTTCCTCAGGTTGGCCACTATGAGTCTCAAAAAGGATTGTGGGATCTAATATCATACCAATAGATTGTCTAAATGCAATAATATCTGTTAGTCTGTTACTTCCATTAGTGGCCACGCCATGAACTTCTCATAAACGGTGTATTCATAATCTCGCAAGGCTTCTGCCATCGTATTTTGAATAGTGTGGTGCCGAATGTTTCTCAGTGATTCTCCAAACGGACAAGCCCCAAGGGCGTGTGCAAGGGTTTCGTGCTCTCTTCGACGTCTACAGAGGGTATCGTTCCTAGACCTGCCCGGCAAAGAACGCACCGCCAATACATTGGCTTACATTTTAATCGCTTCTCCCCATTCGGAACAAGACAATCCCTGATGATCACGAATCCATTGATTTACCGGTGTATATTCTTTGAAGAGAACAACGCCTTTTACTTTGAGGAAGCTGACTCCAGAGAATTGCTTCTTTGTCTCTTAGTTGTTTCCTGAGTTTCCTTGCATCTGGTAGAAGGCTTAAGAGTATTAATATTGATGTCACTGGATTCAATGTTAAGGTCTCTCACACTTTGTAAACTTTCCACTTTTAGGTTTCAGAGAGTAGTAATGTATGTATTATTGTCTTGGTAAAGAATATGGCAAATGTTTATATGCTGTAATTTTGCTTCCCACGTTGCACAAAATAGTTCCGCATATCATTTGAAATTTCGACAGTTTCACATTTATGTGTCTTTCACTTTTTGTGTTTATAGTAATTATATAGTGGATATACGTAAAGCCATACATGATTTATCTGGTGGTATCGATAGTATGTTTATGTAGCGATACAGGAAACACTGAGGAGTATAGTGTTGCATGGGAAGAAAATAGACCAGTTTAGTGTTCAATACACATACATTTAGTTATAAAAAAGAGAATATGATCAACTTTTTTTTTGTAATCATATAGAAGATAGCTGGAGTGAGTTTATAACTGTATTTCTACACTAGGTCATTATTCTAGTTTTTAATTTGAACTTAACACCAATTATTATACCAATAAACGTAAATAAAGACAGATATTCTAGTTTTCATTTAATAAAACAAAATGAAACATTTGTTTTCGGGTAATTTTCAAGACAGGTAAAGTGAAATATTGTTTACATATCTGACATTGCATTATTCTTCAATACAAAATTTTAGTAATCACATTTACTATATATCGCGGTTAATATTTATTTGTATTACTAAGTATAATTTAACAATGATTATTCCTCTCTTTCTCTGGCTCGACGAGAAAGAGCGAGACACACATATTTTGGTAATTGAATTATAAAGCTTTGATAGATCGCCTCTTTCATAAAACGGTGAAGAGCTGTCGATCCTCTCACGCGAATGTTTATCTCATTCAGTGATTTCATTCAAACTTCCATTAAATTCAGCGAACATACAATTCCTAGAAAACATCCTCGCTCAATTGTCTGAACCATTACAATCAAATAATTTATAATATTGTTCCATTACTTCATGAAATATGCAAAATCAGAAGTTAGTGGCCTCTAGGTAAAACTATTTAATTCATTACAGTGTTTTGATAGTAAAATTGGCCGTTAGTTGAGATACTGGAATGCAAGATTTCACTCGGGATTACACTTCAAACAATTTCTTGGAAATATTTGTCCGTACTTGGAAACTTAACTTTCTGCCGCAGTTACAATTGCTGGAGAATAATTTCTTACTTATTCTATTTTGTTTGTAGTTAGTATACTCCTTGCCTCTGGTTCCGAGGGTCGCGAGTTCAAACCCGACTGGGGTCGATTGATTTTTTAGGATGGAAAAATCCAAGGAGTAAGTCCTCCGGGAGGAACTTTAAGCCGTGGGTCCCGAGCCTGAAGATTTCCTTAAGCCTGAATAAAAAGGCCTCTAAGCAAAATTTATCGAATATTCCCGTCCTTGTTCTACCTTGGTTTCCTAGATGTCGGTGTGAGATGGAACGCTGACCACGGGCCACTCCAATGACATCTATACGAAAACAAGTGTAACTAAATTAGTATCGTACAATTACTTCACTGTAGGGGGAGAGCGCCTAAATCTCGTTGAGGGAAACAAGGGCTTAAAAGATACAAGAAGATATTACCCATCCAAGTGTTTTGTGCAAGCGGAAAATATGTTAACTAACAAACTGTCTTTCTCTTTCTATTCCTTACTATGTTGCCACTTCCTGTCCCTTGTATTATGTTGTTTGATTGGCAGGTAGAGAGCTGACAAATACTATGTATTTTAATGATCCGTCGTTCTGCGCGGTCAGTGGCACAATGACTAACTTGACAACCCTGTTACTTCTGGGGTTACGTCTAGGAATGAGCTGTCCCTTCCTTGCCCTTCTCATTATATGTTGCCACTTGTTATTTATTGTCAGACTGGTAACGGAGAGACGACAAATACTGTGATTTTAAATGATCCGACCACTTGAGCGTTCAGTGCTTAAATGACTAATTTGACAACCATGTCAAGATCTTTCACACGTGTTTAGAGATTCTCCCCCCACATTTGAAGTTGAAAAAATTTCAATACGTGATCGGATGTACAGGTTTTCTCCTACATCCCTTCCACAGATTCAGTAGATCGGCGACACTAGCGCTAAAACTCTTTCCCTCCGCCCATGAACAGTTAACTTGGATGTGTAATAGTCTACTATACTGCCAATTGCATCGTCAAGAGGTACACTGTAGCCATAGGGTAAACATACAAGTCTGAAAACATAACTTTTTACGTAAATTTAAGATTTTCCAATACTATTATTTTAACACAGTTCCAACAATGGATCATATTATAATATTACTAGCTAATACCCGGAGTGCGCTGCTACGCCTAAATAAATGAAAATTAATGTGCTTTAATGTTTAGTTAAATAAGTAAAAGGAAAAATTTATATTGTAATTATTTTTAGATACCCTGTGTACCCGGCGTTGTCCGGGAATCTACTCATCCCGATCTTCTTGGCATAAATGAGCTGAAAGACGAAAATTAATGTACTTCTTATGATTAGTTGAATATGTAAAATGAAAAATAATTATAAATGTATATCTTAATTATTTTAAGATTCCCCGTACTGATTACCCGGTATTGCCAGGAATCTACTTATCTCGATCTTCTTGGCATAAATTAGCTAAAAGACAAAATTCGTTATTGTGAGTTATCCGTAAAAGGATACCCGCTATGCTTGCACAGGGATCTTATCTCGATCTTCTTGGCATCAATGAAAGACAAAAATGGCTATTGAGAGTCATCCGTAAGAGATAAACATATGCTGTCGCGGACTT
Organism: Diploptera punctata; assembly: GCA_030220185.1. Classification (NCBI taxonomy): domain Eukaryota; kingdom Metazoa; phylum Arthropoda; class Insecta; order Blattodea; family Blaberidae; genus Diploptera; species Diploptera punctata. The sequence goes on from JASPKZ010001623.1 coordinate 1,362,047, forward strand.
TTTTGTAGAGCATTTTGAGATATTCAATTCTGTGTACATTAATTTCGTGTATGTGTTATGGTTCTTGCAACGTAAGCCATTTAAGCCTAAAAAAAACTACGTTTTTCCCCTTTTTCCACTACAAAGGGCGATTTTTAAGGGTGTAGGAGTTGAGTATGATAACTCTCTTATAGCCTATGTTCCGTCCCGGGAATCTCCTGAACATTTTGCAAAAAGCCACATCACAATCGGATCAACGGTATGGCTGCGCATAAAGTGCGAACAAACAAACAAACGTTGATTTTTATATATTAGACAAAAGATATTGTGAAAATAATTTTTCTTTTCACAATATCATTATAACATTTTCACGAGAACTTATTAATATTCAAATAACTTATTATATAGGCTATTAATAATCGGGGATTTGAAATACTTCTGACCAAGAGATATATAGCATAAGAAATTAGCTATCACATAAGAACTTTACCTTTATTGAAAGAGAAAGAGAAATGCTGTATTTCTCACATATTAATCTACAAAATAAAAATGTCTAAAGTCAGATTTATGCACTTTTATACCAATGCCACAACATTAACACTTGCGAATGTGATCAGATGTGATTCCCATACATACCAGATAGTTCAGACAGCTAGACGTCTGACTACAGGATTGGTTTGATATCGGCAAATAGACGAGTGTTTTTTATTCATTCAATCATTCATTAATTTATTCGTGTCCCCACTGATCCCAAGGCTCTAGGGATCTCGTCAAATGAGTACTGGGAACTTTAATTGGAGCGTAAGGTTAGTCACCCTAACGTACAGATGCTCAATTTACACTAAACTGACTATGTAAGAATCATAGATCCTTGCACCTACGTCCCACGTGTCTCAATAGGCTGTTAACGGGTTATCTTTACCTCATTTTTCACATTCGAAGTTCTTTAAATGGAAATGATTTTTAATTATATTTATGACAACTAGCTAATATCCGCCTAAATAAATGAAACCTTAAAGGTTAATTAAATTGTATGGAACCAAACATGGAGGTTACTAGTCAGTTTTTAATTTCGGATTTTAGATAAACCTCCACTTACAATTGTCGGATTGCGCTCATTTTTGGATAATACCTACCTCGGTTTATTTTGATAGGATATACTGAGTTTTGTTGCGAAACATCGAAAATTGTGACCACTAGAGCGATTTTAAAATTTTTAACTTCAGGTGAATTCCTACAGCTTTAGAGAGATGTGAATCTAAATCATACAGGGACTCGCTCAAAAAAAAAAATCGATATCGGTCCAGTCGTATAAGATTTTTTTTTTTTTTTTAGTTTCGGATTTAAACTCCTCCATGGCCGGTCCCAAGCCCGGATGAGAAAGGAGGAGGGGGAGGAGTAACAACCTCGTTAAAAAACCAGGGTTCAGTTGGCTCCGACTGATAGTACTCTGTAAGGGTCCCTAGCCAGGGTTACGGCGAAGACCTCAACGGCAGAGTCGGCGCAGAAGGAGTCCTTCATCACGGCGGATCTGGCGGAAGAGGCAACCCTATCTCTAAGGGAAATAGAGAAACGCTGCCTTGCGATGAAGAGGGATCTTCAAAGGCTATGGGAGGAAAACCCAGACAGAAATTTTCCTGGTCCTCCAGGTTGGGGGTTTATGCTGTGGGCCAGCTCCCCACACATTAGAAAAAAAAATGCTAAAAGACCAAATCAATCAAAGCCGGACAGAAACAAGTACGAAAGACAAAAGCAACGAAAAAGGACATTGAATATAGGCACGTGGAATGTACGAGGAATTAGAAACAAAATTAATGAAGTAGCAGGAGAATTATTTCAGAACAATATAGATATTGCAGCAGTGACGGAAACAAAAAAGAAAGGATCGGGAAATTCAAATTTAGGAAATTACATACATTTTTGGTCAGGTATAAATAAAACCAAAAGAGCTAAAGCAGGAGTATCAATGTTTGTAAAAAAGAAATACAGTAAAACATAATAGATTATGAACACATTAATGAAAGATGCCTAAAGATTAAAATGAAGCTTATGGGAAGAACAATGGTGTTCCTTAGCGGTCTACGCACCAACGGATGATGCTGCACAGAGTCAGAAAGAAAAGTACTATTCAGTATTAGTGGAACAAAGAGAGAAAATACGAAGTAATGAAGAATTAATACTAATGGGAGACTTAAATGGGAAAGTGGGTAGAAGAAACAATGATGAAGCAGTAGGAAAACATGGGGAACAAGAAGTCAACGATAATGGAAATAGAATCATAGAGATGTGCAAACAACATAAATTAAAGATAGTAAACACATTTTTCGATCATAAGGATATCCATAAATTTACTTGGGAACGACCTAGTCTCAATCAGAAATCAATAATAGACTACATAATAGTAAAGCAAAATACTTCCTTGTTTATTAAGGACTCAAGGGTTAAAAGAGGAGCAAATTGTGGTTCCGACCACTATCTACTCACAGCACAGATCATCCCCAAATTCCCTACAGGGAAAAAAGTGCATGATGAAGCAAGGGAATCAACAATGCAACTGAAGCAGTAAGAAAAATTTAAATTGTATTTATTTAATCAGGATAGTATCAAAAACCTATATCAAGAAAGACTGAGGATTAAAATTGAGAATTTGGATTACAAGGAAGACATAGAAGAAGAATATAATCAATTAAAGGAAATAATACATTCGGCAGCAAAAGAAGCATTAGGCATCATAAAATAAAAACAAAATACACAAGATTGGTGGAATGAAGATATCGAAGAATTAACCAAAAAGAAGAAAAAAATGCTACTTAGAATGGTTGGCAAATAAAACAACAGAGAATTGGATAGAATACAAGAGGACAAACGCCAAAGTTAAAATGAGGGTGATAGAAGAAAAAAACAATTATGGAAAAGCAAGTGCCAAGAAATAGAAAGTTATATAGGAGGACCACAATCATCAGAAGTATGGAGATTTCTAAAAACACTAAAAACCAACCAAGGATCCAGCAAGATAAATTTGTTAATAAAATCAGACGCAGAAAAACATTACAAAGCTTTACTGTCAGAAACTAGAAATGAGTTTATGGAAACATTAGAAAATCCAACTATAGAAATGAACGTCCTGGAATTTGATACAATAGATATAGAATTAGAAATTCAAACCCTAAAGAATAAAAAGGCACCAGGGCCGGGAAACATACCCAATGAGTTAATTAAATATGACCCAAAAAATTTAATAGGTAGATTGAGGGACTTGTTTAATAAGTGCATTGCAATACAGAAGATTCCCGATGAATGGAAAATAAGCTACATTGTACCAATATACAAGAAGGGCGATATAAGAGACGCAAAAAACTACAGAGGGCTAAGTATAAATAACACATTATATAGAATATTTACGAAGTTATTAAAAACAAAGTTACAAAAAGATATTAAAGACAAATTAGGAGAAGATCAAAATGGATTCAGACCAGGAAGGTCATGTGTTGACAATATATTTGCAATACAACAGTTAATTGAAAAACGGACTGCAGTTGGAGAAGAAACCCATTTGACAATGATAGATTTAGAGAAAGCTTATGACTCAATTCCGAGGAACAAATTATGGGAAGTATTGGAGGAATACAATATTGATAGAAACCTAATAGAAATTATTAAACAAATCTATAAAGATAACTCCGCTTATGTTAAAACTGGAAGTACAATGTCTAATCCTATAAAAACCACAAAGGGATTGAAACAAGGGTGCAGTCTTTCACCAATTTTATTTAATATTTATGTAGAATCCATATTAATGAAATGGAAACAAAGCTGCAAAGGTATGGGGATCCTAATAGGTAACAGATTTTTGCTGACATTACAATTTGCCGATGATCAACTGGTTTTAGCGCAAGACAAATCTGATATGGAATTCATGATAAAAAGGTTGAAAAACACATATGAATCATGGGGTCTCACAGTAAATTTACAAAAAACAGAATAGCTGGCAATAAATAGCAATGAACGAGAAAATTTAATATTGGAAGAAGGAATCCAAATAAAGCAAGTGAAACAAACTAAATATTTGGGAATAATTATGAATAACATTGAAGGTATAGGCAAAGAGAACATAAAACATAGAATTGAATTGAGTAGCAAAATAATATCATCGTTAAATTCCATATGGTGGGATAAGCATATTTGGAAAAACACAAAAAAAATATATTGGTAAAACATTGGTGGAATCTGTTGCAATGTATGGAAGTGAGGTATGGACAATCAATAAGTACTACAAGAATAGACTAATAGCTCTAGAAATGGATTATTTACGGAGAAGTGCCAGAAAGTCTAGATTAGAACATGTCACAAATAAGGAAATTAGAAACATAATGGAAGCAGAAGAAAGCATAATTGAAAGAATTGAGGAGAAGGAATTAAAGTGGTTAGGACATGTCTTAAGAATGGAAGATGAGCGATGGCCGAAGCAACTATATGAATGGCATCCGAACAGAAAGAGGAAAAGAGGGAGACCAAGGTTAACATGGAAGGAAAACATGAAGACAGTAATGCAAGCTAGAGGGCTAAGCATCGAAGATGCCCAAGACCGTAGGCTTTGGAGGTTTGGCACGGGAAGACGGCAGCAGCTGTAAAAACCCGAAGATAGATAGATAGATGCCGCATGCGGCATGTGTTGACATTCATGCACTATATATACAATCTGGTAGCCGTATTTCTCACAGGCTCAATCACTGCAAAATAATGGTGAGACATGTTCAGAATATAAAAAGGAGGAGCTTTCTTTAATATGGTAAATATAACACTGATAAATATTTCGTGAAACACGACTCTGATTGGTTGTAAAACAGAAATCATTGAAACGTGATTGGTCATTGACTCCCATTTGGGCCATGAGTTAAATAGTCATAAGTAATGCCACTTCGTGAGTCGTGAATTTATCGATAATTTGGAAATCACTCGTGGCATTTGTTAGGACTATTTAACGAATAAAATTAAGCTGCTTACTCAGAAATCATTGTTTAACTATAGTTATTTTAAAATATTTATGTATTTAATGTAAACGGCGATGTTTGAAAACAAATTAGAAATGTGAGGTTATGTTCATTCACTGCAACTAGATCATATTATTTATTGCCAAATAAGATCGCAATGTTGTAAGAATGTACCCAAGTGGAGAAATAATGAAACACATCAAACTATATATCATTATCAACATTACGGGTTATTCATTTATTTTTTTAGTAAACAACTCAGTAAAATCAAGGAATCTGTTCATTATATGCTTGCTATATTCAATGTATTTGTTGGAGAAAAATAATGTTCTGTTCTGTTCAGAACATTAAAAAGGAGGAGCTTCCTTTATCACACAAGCAGGAGCTGATAAAGAGAAATAGATAAAGAGCGAGGTGAAACACGACTGTCATTGGTTGTAAAACAAAATTCATTGAAACGTGATTGGTCATTGATTAGCACTTGTGGCATGAGTTAAATAGTCTCTAATAAGGTAATAACTAAGTTTTGGTATAGATATAAAAATTAATCTCAAGAAGATTGTTTGTTTCATGGGCTTAAAGCTCCATATTTGTATTATAGAAAGTATTAACGACGTAGTAGGGATGTGGTCCTCGGTTGGAAATTTTATCTATTTAGGGCCAGTTTCACCAACAGAGGTAACTGTATTATGCCAGTTTGAGCTATGTATTATATATGGGGAAAACTGGCGTAATACAGTTACCTCTGTTGGTGAAATTGACCCTTAACGTGCTACATGTTTATGTAACAAGCCACATCCTTGAATTTTCCTCACTCAAAATATTCCACCGAACTCAAGTCAAGTTCCAACTTGCAAATCGGCACACTACTCCTAAACCACCAAGATTGGTACGAGATTTTACATCACATTTTGAATTTACACTGAAGAAAAAAAAATCGTTCTTTATAGAAACCCCTCATTATTGGTAAATAAATACAAAATTTATTATTTGTAGTCATAAAATTACCCACTGAATGTTACATCCCATGTAAATACTCTATTGCAAATGTACGTAAAATGTATCATGAGTACAGTCTTAAGAGGTTCCCAACTTAAGCAACTTTTAATTGTTAGTCCATTATATTATAATGGAGTTTTAGAATTGTATGCAAATCTTATGTGATAATTATAATGTAAATTGTGTATCTATATCATTTTTTTGAGCTCTTATATAAAGTAAAGTAATCCCACTACAAGCCTTAGGAGGCCCTTGGGGTAGTAGAGGTTTAAGGTACCCACTTTTCTGGACAATCGGCACTTGATGTCAGCCGAGTTGTCAGCCCTGCGTGACGGCGGCCTTTACCCCAGAACAAGCGTCGGTACTCATTTTCGTTAGAGGCTGAGTCGACCCCAGGTCCATAGTGCCGCCACAGGGTTTGGGTCAGTTTAAAAATCCTGACCCTACCGGGACTCGAACCCTCGACCTTCCAGCTTGTAGCACAGTGCCTTAACCACTACGCTAGCGTGCCCCCATTATACATACATACATATATATATGTAAAGAGAGAGATATATCCATCTCGAGTGGGTAAAGAGAGATATCTCCAAAATCGTGAAAAAATAGATATCTAGCTAATTCGAGTGACAGTTTTTTCTCTGTCTTAAAAAAGAAAATATTGATATTGAAGTATAGAGTAATACCTTATAGTGACAATGGTGTTTAGTATATTTCATAGTGTATTTCAAGGCGCTCTTGCTTTAAGGGAGGAAAGGAGATTACGAGTATTTGAGAATAAAGTTCTTGGAAAATTTTTGGACCAAAGGGAGACGAACAGACAGGTGAATGGAGAAGACTACATAAGAGTGTACTACATGGTATTTATAGGAAGCCGGATATAATGAGAACAGTTAAGTCTCGTAGACTGCGATGGGCTGGACATATGACACGAATAGGGAATGAAAGACGTGCAAGGAAGCTTCTTATAGGAAGACCAGGAAGAAAGCGTCCAGTTGGTAGACCAAGAATGAGGCGGGAGAATAACATTAACTATGATTTGAGGGAAGTGGATTATACAGGGGATGATTGGAAAACATTGGCTCAGGATAGGGATGTGTGGAGAGCTTATGTCCGCGCGGCCATGAACCTACGGGTTCGATAGTGCCATTGAGTTAGATAGTTATTTCATGGTAACTCATAATTTTAGATTCTTGGTGTGTAAAAAGGTAAAGTAGTGATGCATGTATCTCTCTTTTACGCACCCATCCGAGATGGAGATACCTCTCTGTACACACCCACGTAATGTATATATGACAGAAAAATAAACGCCTGTACCGGGATTTGAACCTGAGACCTCTAACTCTGTACGTTACTGATGTACCAGCTTGTCAGGCTCTTTGTGCAAACATTAATTTTTCTTTCCTTATATCGCACATTGGGAAGAAGAGGGCCACAAGTGTAAAAATGTCAAATTGAGTTAAGACTATTATATGTTATAAAAATGGTTATAAATGTATTTCTCTACGATCACAAGTCATGTGCAAAATAATGGAGACAGGATAAAATTGTGTCCATATCAAATAGTATATGTACTATACCTTTTTTAAAACGTTAATTGTTAATAACTCAGCACTAAACCTTTTACACTTGAGGCCGTCTTCTTCCCAAGGTGCGATATACGAATAATATCTAATATAAGAAATGACACAGAAATAAAGTTACAGAAATGCAATGCAAATAAATGGAGTCATAAAAATAAATTTTGATAACAAATGTCAACTGCAACCAAATTGAGATCATACAATGTAATTGCAAAATTCATTCATACATTTTGAGAATTTTTCTCATCAATGAGAGTTTTCTCCAACCAATCTTAGTAATTAACATGAATTAAAAATAAATAAGAGAACGATGTAAAACTTTAATTAAGGGAAATTTGTGAATGTTTGTTGCAAACTGATAGTCTATAAGTCCGTAGTCATTTATGTTTATTCATTTATTAAATATTAAATTACAAAATCAGGACTGAAATATAGCAGCGAACACTGGATACTAAACTCTAAAAAGAAATACAAATTTCAAGCTGTTCAGATCAGATTTTTACGTTCACTGCTAGATTTGACAAAAATGACAAGCAAAGAAACAGATTTACGCGATAAATTAAAAAGTTGAATTCTTGCCCCAGGTTGTCATTTTGACTTTTCCTGGCATTGGCTTAATTGTAACCCACTTCTAAAGTTAAGGCGCCTAGAAGGCGAAGTTACATTACCCCGATGATATGATGTGTGATAAATGATAATGAAGCGCCACGAGAGTTCGTAACCTGAACTTAACCTAAATTCCAGACTATGGGAAACTACAGGAATGATTACTTTTAAGGAAAAGTTCCTATGGTTTGACCGGAATCGAACCCGGGACCTCATGAACAGTAGTCAGAAACGCTGACCACTAGCCCACGAGGCAGGTCAAATATAGTTGAAGAAATTCAGAATTATCAAATCAATTGGTTAACATTCCCAAATAATGGACCCATCTCGATTTTTTAAATTAACATTGTGATATTAATACATTTTTGTTATTATTATTACTATTTTTCTTTCTTTCCTTGTCAATTTTATATTGTGTAGTCTATAATTTTAGATATGTATCATCATAATTTTTATTGTATTTATAATTTAACCCTGGTGAAGTGGAAGAGAAGACCTTACGATCTTAATCCCATCAGGTAAAATAAATAGATAAATAAATAAATACAGTAAAGGACGTCGAGATAAAGGAAGACCAAAATTAAGATGGATTGACTAACCACATCCTGAGATCTCGTAGGAACAGACTCAAACGACCTAAACCTAAAAAAAAAGATCATGACGATGAAATATTATACGAATGACCTGTGATAACTGGCAGTAACACTGAGCAACAAAAAATATTTTTTTTTTATCTCAGAAAGAAAATATGTGATTCTGATAGTATTTTTTTCTCCTGAATTCAAATATGATATCGGGTTTTCTCCATCACGCAAGGTTTCCGAGAGACAGGCATTTATAATTTCAAACACTTTAAACATTTTCTACATTAGTAACTAGACAATATTCGAGCATTCGGACTCACCTAGAAAGTAAGAAACGACGATTTTCTGCTATATTTCGCCTGTGGAGCATCCCTCTTGATGGTCCAACAATAATCGGCCAGCATGTTAGGATTCCATTTGCCTTGATATCTCTTTTTCATAGCTGAAACCATTTGAGTTAGCTCATTTCGTTTTATTTTACAATGGACAAATGGACGAAAAAACGTTTATTAAAAAATAATTATTTAAGTCCTTTAATTGAAATTGAAATAAAAAAACTGTGGGCGATGGAGAAATTCCGAATACATATTTGAAAACACGATAAGAAACTGCATTAAGTACAACTATTGGTACTCATGAGACAAAAATCATGTTGACCAGTGTAATCATACTCGTAGAAGACGAAAGATGGTTTTTACAAGCTGCTCATGGGTGTGTGTGTGTCAGTAATGACGCCCACATATGACCAATAAGCGGTATAATTAATCCATGTGTCTCAAGATAATGGTAATGTAGACAGTTGAGGAGAAACAATTCCAAGCAATTTGAGTGGAATACAAATGTGTCTCGTGGGAGACATCGGAAATGGCTAACGGTAAGTTAATTCAGTGGCTTTCCTCGGAACATACATCGATCCATCGCGAACCGCTGGCAATACCAAGCCGCAGGTTGAGTGTTTATTTCATTTCGTGCGTTTATAATTATGTCGTATGGATGGTAAAAATGAAACATACAAGAAGTTTGATCAACTGCGACATAATTAACCGTTTTTTCTCGTCTATTTTCTTATTGCGTGCAACATGAAATATTTACTTAAATTTTGCAACTTTGCAATCAATTTTCAACTTCAGTTTCTTTAATTTTAGAATCCTGTGTTATACCGGTACTTGTAAGTTTGTACACGTAACAAAATCTTTCTTGACAGTTTTAAACTATTATACACTAAGCATATTTATTTTAATCCTTACAAAAATCACTCTCTTATAAATATAGATATGATTTTAAAATGTTTGTTCAGTTCAGGTATGTTTTTTTTTCTACTTCTAATTTTCCTCTCTCTTCTTGTTCGAAATTTAGCCTCCGACACGAAAGTTTCTAGATTATTTTGCATATACAGAGTGAAACTATTTTTTGTTCTTTTTCTACTTCTAATTTTTGTTTCTTATTATTCGAAATTTAACCTCCGACACGAAAGTTCCTAGATTACTTTTGCATATACAGAGTGTAACTAAATTCCCATTACAGCCTTTGAGGACGTGTAGTGGGGACCAAGACGGTTACTTTTAGCATAAGAACTCGTGTCCGGAAACATACCCTTTTCCCGCTACACGCAAAATACCACAGCATACATTGCTCTATCTGACGCCTGCTGCTTGTCGTCTGGGTCCACAAGAAGGGCTCGATGGGATGACCACCTACATCATCATATACGGAACCTCCGTATGATGCTTAGGTATTCATAATCACCAATCCGTGGTCCAGCAACATCCGCCGCAGCCATAACCCGTGCTGTAGGTCTTCCTCGGATGCCACACGGGTCTCGTAAATCAGGTATTTTATGCGACTCCACATGTAGTAGTCTAATCGGAAGAAGGTGCAGGGCCTTTGGCGCCGAAAATGCGGGGAGTTAAATTGTGTGTTGTGGTATTTTGCGTGCGTGTAGCGGGAAAGCGGTACGTTTCCGGACACGAGTCATATGTTAAACGTTTAAACGTAAGTCTTGGTCCCCATTACACGACATCAAAGTCTGTAATAGGAATTTGGTTACACTCTGTATAGCCTTTACGATTTAACCATGACTATTTCTGTTTCCATCAGAGAGATCGTTCAACATAAAGATGGTCGAGTAAAACACTAGATTTTTCACAGTAAGAGATATATAAGATAGCGTGTAATTTTTTGTGAAAATAATACTTCATTTAACGACGCTCTTTAATATCTCAGCCATTTGTTTCTCCAAAATGGACCGACAAAATTTTGTTTATAGGCTCCTTCCTGGCTTACGGTTGTTCTTTTACATGTTATAAATCTATAACTTGCGAACCACGGGTTTACTTAACCTCCGAAAGCAGCAAGATTTTGCTATCTAAAAAATTATATCAATCCCGGTCAGATTTGAATCATCTTACCTCGTAATTCATCGGCATCGACAATCCCAAGGTATTAAAAATAGGCTACTGTACAGGGTGGACCGCTCGAATGGACCTAATTTCAATTGCTTGTTACTGGCAAACGGTTGAAGATAGAAACTTAAAACAACGTTCATAGTACAGAAAAACTCACCAAGTTTCGAATCCTGTCGGTAGATGGCACAAAGATACGTTTCTCGTTCTTAGATTTAATTGTTTGTGAAAATGGCGACTCCGCAGATGAAAGCGCAAGCTGTTTTGTGGTATGCGGAGTTTAAATCAATCATTAGAGTTCAAAGGGAGTTCCGGCGTGTGTTTAACCGTGATGCTCCAACTGCTAGAAGCATAAAGAAGTGGCGTGATACATTATTAGCTACAGGATCTGTGTTGAAGAAGCATGGTGGTGGTCGCAGAGCATCCGATGAAATGGTAGCAAATGTTCAAGCCGCATTTGAGCGAAGCCCCCGGAAGTCATTAAGAAGAGCTTCGCGGGAACTTCAAATACCAAAATCGACATTACAACGGATTGTCCACAAACGCCTCAAACTGCACGCATATAAAGTGCAGTTAGTGCAACGTCTGGAGCCGAATGACATGCCGAAACGAGTGGAATTCGCCAATACCATGCTGGATCGTCTCGGCGCTGATCCTGACTTCATGACCAAGATTTTCTTCTCGGACGAAGCCACTTTCCATTTGTCAGGCAAGGTAAACCGGCATAATGTGCGGATCTGGGGATCGGAGAATCCTCACGCTATTCAGAGCATGTTCGTGATAGTCCGAAGATGAATGTTTGGTGCAGTTTGTCACATAATAAGGTCATTGGACCGTTTTTCTTCGCCGAGAAAACTGTTCGTGGTACCACATATCTTGACATGCTGGAGCAGTTCTTCTTTCCACAAATTGAACAACTGCAGCCTAACATCGTTTTCCAGCAAGATGGTGCTCCTCCCCACTGGTCCAATGAAGTTCGTACGACTTTGGACAACATTCAACCCTGGCCGTTGGATTGGTAGGGGAGGACCAATCGCGTGGCCCCCGAGATCTCCCGATTTAACACCACTGGATTTCTTTCTCTGGGGCTATGTCAAAGATAAAGTTTACACCACCCCAGTCAAAGACCTTCGTGATCTTCGTGAGCGCATCATAGAGGCTATTGAGAACATTCCAGAAGACATACTCCAACGTACTTGGCAAGAAATTGTTCATCGCTTTGATATCGTCACAGTGACTGCTGGGGCTCATATAGAGATGTGGTGATCTGGATATCAAAACTTGGTGAGTTTTTCTGTAATATGAACGTTGTTTTAAGTTTCTATCTTCAACCGTTTGCCAGTAACAAGCAATTGAAATTAGGTCCATTCGAGCGGTCCACCCTGTATAATGATTCTAAGTGCCCTAACACTCGAATGTCTATTAAAGGTCAAATTATACATTTTTGTTTCATTTCATCTCTGGAATGACTAATTCATTCCCGAATATCGATCGATTTGATTATCTTTGAAGTTGATACTTGCGGAGCCTTTGCTCTAATATGATCACGTTTACACATATTTATGCTATAATCACACACACACACACACGTACGCGCGCGCGTATATAAGGATATATATATATCCATCCATAGTAATTCTGCCCGAGGGCAGGTCCTTCACTGCAATCATAGCACTTTCATGCTATGCTTGCAGCTTTACTAGGGAATTGTAGGTGTGGTAGCTTCACGTTGCTTTCCACACCGGTGAAGGATGATGATGAGATGGCCATGTGATTTCGGGGACCGTCTGGGCCTTAAAGTTTTCCTGACATTTGTCTTACAGGTGAGGAAAAACCCCGATAAAAACCTCACCCAGAAAAACTGTCACGACTGGGGATCGAACCCGGGCCCGCTGCGTGACAAGGCAGCACGCTACCTCGAGACTACAGCGGTGGACGATATATATATATAATATTATATATATTATATATAACTGAAGGCATATAACCACATAAGAACTAAACCTTGGATGGGTGTACGTCTTCGGAAACGGATCACCTGAAAACTGAAAGTATTTAACTACATAAGAACTAAAACTTAACCTCTCCAACTTCGCCTGAGGCGAATCCCAATACACACGTTCCATCCCCAATCACTCCACACCAAACTTCCCCTACACCCACACACTCTAACCTCTCACTTGAATCCCCAACGATAGGCTACGAGTGTTCTCCAACTGCGGCCTTTTGAGACTCCTCTCACAATGGAGAAGAACCGAACACTCCCCAATTTAAAAACACAACCGACAATCAATTACAAAACGATACACCTAACACAAGGGCAACAAACAGAACTACAACCACACTGAAATGTACTAAGCAAGGGAACACGAGCACATGTCACAACGCTAACCACCCATCCAATCCAACACAGGCCCTCGCAGCACACATAGCTCCTTAATCAAATACGACACTAAACATCCCTCAACGCAATGACTATATGAGAATGGACACAAACGACATTCCATCCATCACCATACTACGGTCATACAAAGGGGACATGTCCAGCCTCAACGATAAGTTCTAAGCACAACATAAACTACAAGCTATGACGTGCACACTGATAAAGGAAGACAGACTTGTAAAATTCACACGCAAAGTAGATTATGTAAACCTCCTTAAATTTTTAAATGATCACAAAGTCCCCTTTTACATTGGATCCAAGCCACCCAAACATAACGCATACAACATCGCCACACGAGGCATTCCTCCATCAGTGACAACAACTAAACTCCAAAGTTCACTAGAGGAAAAAGGGTTCCAGGTTCTCTATATAAGAAACATGAAATCGCCTCAAGGTTACCCCTATCCCATGTTTGCAGTGGACCTGGCAGACACACCAAACTCAAGAACTATCCATGAAGAGGCTTATGCCACTATGAAGTTAGGATAGAACTACTAAGAACCAGAGAACAACGCATACAATGTAACAACTGCCAGAAAGCCGGACACATTTCAGAAAACTGTAGGGCACCACCAAGATGTAGAATTTGCGCGTGCGAACACCCTACCAGACAGTGTCGCCTCCCACTCACTGCCACCCCCAGATGCGTGAATTGCAATATCCCGCACACAGCGGACAACACTTCATGCGAATATTTAAAACAAAGAGCAACAAATACTCGCAGACCCATGAAATACAACAACAATAAGGACCTTAGAGTCATGCATACCTCCACAAGACATGAACCTCAACACCATCCCAACACTCGATTAACGAATCCCCAACAGTCCCTCCACCCTTCATCTCCACACCCACTCAACCCTTGTCCTAGAACACCACCCAACTCTAGAAACAGCTCATCTAATCCCGCAATTAGATTCACAATATCCCACACAGAAAAATGAGAATAAACATCATAAAACGTACTACGAAGAAATCAACACACTAGGCAACAACGCCAACACAACAGACGAATCAGCCTAAGACAATGACGGCGAACGTCGAACAAATAATAGAAAAAGACAACGCAAAACCCAACGTAACCAGACCCCAAGAGCCAAAGGCTATCACAGGGACAGATCCACAATCCAACGAATACCACCTGAATATAGCAATATCTCTTCAGACGAAGATCTAGAGATCGAGCTACATAATACAGAAACCAAGATCAAACAAATGCAGGATATGAGACATAGGCTCGAACAGGAACAAATTAAGCTTAACAGACTATACAGGAACAACGCATAGCAAAGAGAATGCAAAAAATCCAAGAACGTGACAACCATATTATGGACTACGAAAACAGATATAGAAGATACGACAGACAAAACGACCCTATGCTCAATGAAAACTACAGCGACATAAAAATACTGCATAGCATACTACGCCAGTTCCAAGATAACATCTATAACAATGAACTAATATATCTAATACTGAAGGCACTATCCACCATATATTGGATAATTAAAGACGACCCCACATGGAAAACTATCCCAAAGGCGAACCTTCACTTCCTCACCACCTTACTAGGCTACACTATCAACGAAGAACACTAGAGAGAAACCAAAACACAACTAAGAAGACGAAAAAGGAATCTAAAACTAAAACTAATTAATCAAAACTCAACCATGCCTACATCCAGCATCCCAAAACTTAAAATCATATTCTGGAATACCCATGGCATCAAAAATAAAAAAAAACAAGAATTACTTCACTACATACAATCAAATATAATCCATATCGCCCTCATAAACGAAACACATCTACAACACCGAGACAAACTCAAACTACGAAACTAAATTGTCTATAGGAAGGACAGAGAAAATGGTCAAGGGCGGCGGGACAGTCACAATAATACATAAAAGTATCACTCATGAAATCACCATTCCACAACTCACACGAACCGAAGCGTGTGGAATCTCAACAACCATCGACAATAAACAGATTACATCGATGGCCACATAAAACCATCCAGGAGACATTGACACCGTCGAAATTCAAAACCACCTAAAAAGTTCTCACTCCATCATCATCGCCGGAGACTTGAATGCGAAACATACTACCTGGAACTGCCGAACCAACAATAGGTCCGGCAACAAACTCTGTAACCTACTATATACATGTGATGAACAGTTCATGATCCTGGCTCCTAACTAACATACACACATTCCTGACAATGGGAATGCCACTGATGTTCTGAATATAGCACTAATTAAAAATATCAGAAACAACTTAAACATAACAGTGCACAACGCACTTAACTCGGACCACCTCCCGGTGATGCTGGAAATGGAAGGTAACATCTCATACACCACACCAAGGACCTTCTTCAAATACCACCTAGCTCACTGGGAACAATTTCAAACAGATATAAACAACCATACAAACTGCAATACCGGCACTTCGAATGGCATTGAACATTCAGTGACCCACCTGACTGATGCCATTAGCAACGCCATCCAAAGAAATATACCAACTGGCAAAAGAAAATCCACCAACCCTCCCCTACCAAAGGAAATTCTCACGCTAACAAACAAAAGAAATAAAGCCAGAAGAAACTGGAAAAGGCATCACACTGAGCTTAAGTACAAATCCGAAATGAATAGACTCAAAACCCAAATAAAAACAGCCATAACCACATACAAATCGAACACATGGAATTCCGCTCTGGAAAACATCGATAAAACCAACATGCGAAATCTATGGAACATCGCCAACGCAATGAAAACAAACTCGAAACCCTCCCCTCCACTCATATCAGAAAACAGCATAGCACATTCCATCAAGGAAAAAAACAAAACTAAAGGCAAAGACCCTAGCCAAAACCTTTACACCCAATCCGATAACAAATTTAATCTTCGACAAAGAAACTACAACAATGGTTCAAAATTTCCTTCAAAAAACTAAAACAAAATCCATAAAAAAATGCACAGTTCCGGAACTACAGTGGCAAATCAAACAACTCAAAAACAAAAATCCCCTGGACCGGATCAGATACAGAACATAGTCATAAAAAACTTCCATTCAAGGCAACAGAGTACATAACAACACTAATCAACTCCTTTTTTGGACACCGGATACTTCTCTCTACAATGGAAACTAGGTCATGTACTTATGTTTCCGAAAGAAGGGAAAAATCCAAACAATCCCAATAACTACTGACCAATCGCACTCTTAAACACTCTGAGCAAACTGACAGAGGAAATCATTCTTAAACGCATCCAGCACAATCTGTCAGCACTTAATATAATACGAAACGAACAATATGGTTTCCGCCGCCACCATGACACAACCACCCAATTGATGCGATATGTGGAAGTCATCACAAACGGATTCAACGAGAAGAGGACTACAGTCGGCCTATACTTCGACATCAAGCAGGCCTTCGACAAAGTTTGGTATGAAGGTCTGCTACGGAAATTAATAGAACTTGGCATCAATGACAGCCTAATACACCTAGTAGCCAACTATCTCAACAATAGATCGTTTCGAGTACTGTTCGAAAATGCACTGTCCGATGTTTAACCAGTACACAGCGGGGTCCCACAAGGAAGCATCCTGGCACCGACCCTATTCAATATATACATTAACGACATCCCACACAACTCGCTGCACAACAACAGCAAATTACACATATACGCCGACGATACTTTAATCACAGGCCAATCCACACAGATAAACGCGGCCTGCAAACAGATACAAACCAACGTACAGCAACTCGAAACATGGCTACAAAAATGGCGCATCGAAATAAATCCAACCTAATGCCAAGCTATAATATTCTCCCGACGACGCACTCATCTCAGGAATCCGCCGAACCCACTAACGATCAATGACAACAACATAAATTGGAATACTCAGGTCAAGTACTTGGGGATCACCCTCGATCCCAAATTAACCTTCCAACAACACATCAATAAAACATTGCGCAAAGCATACGGGCAACTTTCCAGACTTTTCCCAATACTAAACAAGGAAAACAAACTTCACCCACAAATTAAAATCACACTATATGAAACACTACTACGGCCAATATTAACCTACGCGTACCCAATCTGGTGTCATGCAGCACAAATGTATCAGAGAAAATTATACATCTTCCAAAACAAGGTTCTCTACATGTGCACGGGCCTCCTACGGTATACCCCGCTTAGTACCGTAGAGAAACAATACAGGGTGGACCGCTCGAATGGACCTAATTTCAATTGCTTGTTACTGGCAAACGGTTGAAGATAGAAACTTAAAACAACGTTCATAGTACAGAAAAACTCACCAAGTTTCGAATCCTGTAGGTAGATGGCACAAAGATACGTTTCTCGTTCTTAGATTTAATTGTTTGTGAAAATGGCGACTCCGCAGATGAAAGCGCAAGCTGTTTTGTGGTATGCGGAGTTTAAATCAATCATTAGAGTTCAAAGGGAGTTCCGGCGTGTGTTTAACCGTGATGCTCCAACTGCTAGAAGCATAAAGAAGTGGCGTGATACATTATTAGCTACAGGATCAGTGTTGAAGAAGCATGGTGGTGGTCGCAGAGCATCCGATGAAATGGTAGCAAATGTTCAAGCCGCATTTGAGCGGCGAAGCCCCCGGAAGTCATTAAGAAGAGCTTCGCGGGAACTTCAAATACCAAAATCGACATTACAACGGATTGTCCACAAACGCCTCAAACTGCACGCATATAAAGTGCAGTTAGTGCAACGTCTGGAGCCGAATGACATGCCGAAACGAGTGGAATTCGCCAATACGATGCTGGACCGTCTCGGCGCTGATCCTGACTTCATGACCAAGATTTTCTTCTCGGACGAAGCCACTTTCCATTTGTCAGGCAAGGTAAACCGGCATAATGTGCGGATCTGGAGATCGGAGAATCCCTCACGCTATTCAAGAGCATGTTCGTGATAGTCCGAAGATGAATGTTTGGTGCCAGTTTGTCACATAATAAGGTCATTGGACCGTTTTTCTTCGCCGAGAAAACTGTTCGTGGTACCACATATCTTGACATGCTGGAGCAGTTCTTCTTTCCACAAATTGAACAACTGCAGCCTAACATCGTTTTCCAGCAAGATGGTGCTCCTCCCCACTGGTCCAATGAAGTTCGTACGACTTTGGGCAACATTTTCCCTGGCCGTTGGATTGGTAGGGGAGGACCAATCGCGTGGCCCCCGAGATCTCCCGATTTAACACCACTGGATTTCTTTCTCTGGGGCTATGTCAAAGATAAAGTTTACACCACCCCAGTCAAAGACCTTCGTGATCTTCGTGAGCGCATCATAGAGGCTATTGAGAACATTCCAGAAGACATACTCCAACGTACTTGGCAAGAAATTGTTCATCGCTTTGATATCGTCACAGTGACTGCTGGGGCTCATATAGAGATGTGGTGATCTGGATATCAAAACTTGGTGAGTTTTTCTGTAATATGGAACGTTGTTTAAGTTTCTATCTTCAACCGTTTGCCAGTAACAAGCAATTGAAATTAGGTCCATTCGAGCGGTCCACCCTGTACATCATCATCCCCTTGAAGGAATTCATACTCGACCAAACATGCCACTTCTTCCTCCGTACTGAAGGGCATACCAATCCACTCGTCGCCACACTGGGTCATTACGACATAACCCATGACAAACACTGCGACCTACCTCCATCCTTCCTCAGGTCTGGCATGATAATACTCTGCCCAAAATAACCCTTCACCCAACTAACGCAAAAGAACTAAAAGTGCAGTGAAGTGTTATTTCGAAAACAAAACAGTGAATATCAAAGACCAAGGACAACACAATTCTACAAGTACTAACATTATATGTATTTTTAACTGTGTATATACTCACATGCATTTTCTTTTGTTTAATAAAAAATAGGTCCCGGAGCGCCCGATTTTGGCCAACAACAATAAAGCCAACCCACTCTGCTGAGGTTTTCTGGTGGTTTCCCTACAGCGCAAAGACAAATGTCGGAGTGGCCCACTTGCACCACCATGTAAATATGTAAATATTTTATTAATCCCCTATTTTTCGAAAATAACCGACCGGGAGAGGGAGTTGTGATTGACAAGGAAACTTCGTTTCTGGGGCTGGAATACCACCTTTGACGACCTCTTGAGGAAGCGCGAACTCCTAAGGATCGGCTACACTCCAACAACTCGGATACACGCCACGCACACTTACACACCTCTGCCATGGTCCTTCACTCAGATACACTAAACATATATGTTCTTTCAGCTTTAACTTTCAAAATTAACGGGACAAAAGGGCGAAAACCTTGGTACCCGTGGATGGCCTCGGTCATCCTAAAGGGATGTTTGTAGCCGCATCAGCAATCGCTGCTGCCGCATTCAGCAACTCCCCATGTTCTCAGACCTTGGATGGGTGTACGTCTTCGGAAACTGACCACAGCGAAAACTCTATGTATTTTATTATATAAGATCTAAACCTGTGACTCGAACTTATTATTCCTTGATAATGGCATGTGGGATCATGCCGAAACGTCGGAATCAGTAGCCAGAGGCCGAAATTGAATCCAAGACGCTGAAAACCCATGAAAATGTTCATATTCATATATATATATCTCCATAGTAATTCTACCCAAGGGCAGGTCTTTCACTGCAATCATAGCAATTTCATACTATGCTTTGCAGCTTTACTAGGGAATTATAGGTGTGGTAGCTTCCCGTTGCTTTTCACACTGGTGAAGGATGATGATGATGGCCGGATGATTTTCGGAGACCGTTGGGCCCTAAGCTACCTGACATTTGTCTTACAGGTGAGGAAAAACCGGAAAAAACCTCACCCAGGAGCCTGTCCCGACCGGAAATTGAACCCGAGCCCGCTGCGTGACAAGGCAGCACGCCTCTCGAGACCACAGCGCTGGACATATATACGTATAAATAGTACCAGTTGTGCCTGAGACATCAATTGTCCTCAACATTTAATGTTAAGAACGACTGCTATCTCGGGTACAAATTTTACAATTTTAATTTGTTGTAAAACAACCCAGAAAATAGGTGGTTCTGATTTTTTGGAGGTGTACATTTAGACATCTGCCAAATAAATTAACTCTATTATTACACTAGACAATATAAAAGCTTTTGTGGAATCATTTTACCCGCGAGATAAATGTTGGATGAGGCTCTACTGTAGGGAATTGAATGAAGAGTTAGTTTGTTTATTGGATGTGACATATATAAAGCGGGCGGAGTTAAGTACTTAATACACGCCATGAACGAATTTTAAGTGACAACTCTCGTAACTGTCATGTAAATGTTTGTATTTCTATTCCTTGTCATTAAGAATTATTAAACTACAATCTACAAATAAACGTGAGAGAACAAATTATTTTTAAACTAACTTACTGGCACTATCGAACCCGACTGTTGATGACCGCGCCGACATAAGCTCTCCATTCATCCCTATCCTCGGCTAGTATTTTTAATAACCGAAACTCTCCACACTTAATGTAGGATGTCATCATTTTTTTAATTTCACTATTATTATTTTTAATAACTTTCGTTTTATTTCAATGGCATATACCGAGTTTTGTTTAAAAAAATCGAAAATAGCGGCTACTAGAGCGATTTTATAAAATTCTTTAAAAATCATTTTATAAGAACAATCTTCGTAATTCACTGACATGAGATTTGTGATTTAAACATACATACATACATAAATACATACATACAAAAAAAAAAGAATGAAAACGTGCATAAACGAATACACACTAAATAAAACATGAACACAACCAGTGTAGGGGTGACATATGGTCAGCAAGTCACGTCCCGAGTCGTTATAGCTGGTTTTCTCAACCTGGAGCCGCTACTTATGGTGGGTGGGCACCGGTCCCATACTGGCCGAAATTTCATGAACAAACGCAAATACACTCTAAACTAACTCACTGGTTCGATCGAACCCGTAGATTCATGGCCGCACGGACATACACTCTCTATACATCCCTAACCTGAGCTAATGTTTTCTAATCGTTCCCTGTATAATCTACTTCCCTCAAATAGTAGATAATGTTATTCTCCCACCTCATTCTTGGTCTACCAACTGGACGTTTTCCCTCTGGTTTTCCTACAAGAAGCTTCCATGCACCTCTTTCATCCCCCATACGTGAAACATTCCCTGCCCATCGCAGTCTACGCGACGTAACTGTTCTTATTATATCTGGCTTCCTATATATATCATGTAGCTCATTATTATGTAGTTTTCTCCATTGACCTGTCTGTTCATCTCTTTTTGGCCCAAAAAATGCAAATACACACATGAACTCAAATACACACAGATAAGCACACGCACAGATAAACATACACAAAAAAACACATAATCACACACATAAACACACTCTCAACTTATAGGTACCTTTTGTCACATGTCACCTGGTCCTTACAGTAGCACGATCTTTCGGGAGAAGGGTTGTAAATTGTGCATCACACACTTATTTTGATCACACAAGGGCATGGAGGGCCTCCTCGAAAGCGTAATCAGCTCAATGTTAGGGCCTCCTCCGAGACAACACAATATTAAGACGAAATATACCATACACACACACACTCACATACACACACTCACTCGCACACACTCACTCGCACACACTCACTCGCACACACTCACTCGCCCACACTCACTCGCACACACTCACTCGCACACACTCACTCGCACACACTCACTCGCACACACTCACTCGCACACACTCACACGCACACACTCACACGCACACACTCACACGCACACACTCACTCGCTCACACTCTCTCGCTCACACTCTCACACACTCACACTCCCTCACACACTCTCTCTCACACTCACACTCACACTCTCTCTCACACACTCACACTCTCTCTCACACACTCACACTCTCTCTCACACACTCACACTCTCTCTCACACACTCACACTCTCTCTCACACACTCACACTCCCTCTCACACACTCACACTCTCTCTCACACACTCACACTCTCTCTCACACACTCACACTCCCTCTCACACACTCACACTCCCTCTCACACACTCACACTCTCTCTCACACACTCACACTCTCTCTCACGCACTCACACTCTCTCTCACGCACTCACACTCTCTCTCACGCACTCACACTCTCCTCACGCACTCACACTCTCTCTCACGCACTCACACTCTCTCTCACGCACTCACACTCTCTCTCACGCACTCACACTCTCTCTCACGCACTCACACTCTCTCTCACGCACTCACACTCTCTCTCACGCACTCACACTCTCTCTCACGCACTCACACTCTCTCTCACGCACTCACACTCTCTCTCACGCACTCACACTCTCTCTCACGCACTCACACTCTCTCTCACGCACTCACACTCTC